>AWWV01008174.1:0-10166 GCA_001974805.1 Corchorus capsularis
CGGGGCGGCCTGCCCATGGTGAAGCCGTCCCAGTGGGGCGGCTTCACCGTGGTTGAGCCTCCCCAGTGGGGCGGCTTCACCGTGGTTGAGCCTCCCCAGTGGGGCGGCTTCACCGTGGTTGAGCCTCCCCAGTGGGGCGGCTTCGCCACGGTAAGCCGCCCTCTTGGGACGGCATGGGTCATCAGTCCTAATTTTCGTCAAAAATTGCATTTTTCTGAAATCGTCATCAAAATACGGCACGTTATCGTTCATTTTTCTTAAATCGTCATCAAAATACAACACGTTAACGCTATTCTACGTTCGTGATAGTTTCAAGATTAGAAAATGAAACAAAGGGTAAAAGCGTAAAAAAGCGTAAAAAATGGGACGGTGAATAGCAAAAATGGGACGATATTTAGCAATCTGGTATAATATATGCTTTGTGTTATGTACTTACGAACCTCTTTTCCCCAGAGTGTGTTTTGTTCGAAGGTGCAACTTGCAAGAACTTTGCTTGTTTCTTCAAGGACAGTTGCACTTTCTTCAATTTTTCTTTCATTTAATTTCTTCCAATCAACCTTGTAATTTTGGTCATATTTTTTACCGGCCGAAAGAGCCTCTCTTCTGTGGAAACATCCAGAGCCGATGTAGAGTGGCCCTCCATTTGCGTCAAGTCCATAAAACTCCAACTAAATATAAATTAATTTTAGAAAAAACAAATATTCTATATGATTCATCACAAATAAATATCAATTAATTTTAGAAAAACCAAATATTCTATATGATTCATCACAAATAAATATCAATTAATTTTAGAAAAACCAAATATTCTATATGATTCATCACAAATAAATATCAATTAATTTTAGAAAAACCAAATATTCTATAATGGTTAATCAATTTAATTAATTATACGTACCTTTTGTATAACTCTAAAGGAACAACCATAGATTTCATTTTTGGTGATATTTTCGAAATTCTGAGGATACTGTACGTAGGCAATCTCATTTCCCTTCTCTTCGTCCATGAAAAAGCATAAAGTATCTTTAATTGACTCTGAATTGTTGGAATACATATCACAATCCACGTTGAGAATAATTGGACCATTGCTTATTCTTGACGATACCCTTATCTATACAATTTATCCACCATATATAATTAATCAAATGAAAATTTCCCTTTCAGAAAAAGAAAAAGAAAATATTACTTACAAGAGCATTCATGGCTCCAGCTTTGAAATTGTGGTGAGATTGAGGTCTTTTCTCTCTTGCCAAATAAACAAGTGTTGGCAAAGGTTTTCCTTCAATATCCACAGCATTGGAATCTCTCCCATCTATTAGGATCTAAGAAAATAATTAAAAAAGTAGCATTTAGTTTACTAATTAATTAAGTTCCAAGTTTGTTTTTAAAGTTATAAGCTTAATTAGGAGCTTATGAAATTAATTATCACTTGAAGAATGGTTTGATGATCACGTTTGCTTGAAACAAAGTCCCATTCACGAAATCCTTTGTGTTGTTTTCGGATTTCTTCGGGAATTCGGTTCAACTTGGTGGTGGTTTCAATCCTCGTTTTCATGTCCTCATATAGTTTCTGCATATATATAATTGAGAGAACATTATCAACAACCTAATTGAAGCCTAAAACATTTCAAACTCAAGAATGTTGACTAATTGTTTGACAAACGATAATAAATTAAGGTCATTATCAGATGTAACATGTCGATTCTAGCCATGTGGATATCTATGAAACAACAACAAAATGTTTTTAAAGTCAAGGTGAAAATGAAATGTTGCAAAAAGAGATATAGATGATTGGTGCTTTCAATTATTCTATGTAGTTTTTACTCTAACTTGGTAGAATTGAATCAAATATTATATAAGAATTTCAGTCAAATCTTCCTCTTGTGATATACTAATTTTTTCTATAAAAATGTCGTATTCTTTATCATATAATAATGGAACTAAAGTTTCCTCTTTCTACTATATCATTATTGTATTATCGACTTTACCGTTGATTTTTGAATTTCTTGGCAAGTCTTAATCTTACTCCATTAATTTTTGGACAAATTAAAATGATAGAGGCACATTTATTTCACGCATGATTAATGTCAAAGAAAGACTTTTTATGCTCTGAGAATCAATTTAGTAGTAAAATAAAAAGAACACTTTCTACCGGAAGTTGATTGACTGATTAATTTGAACTTATCAACAACTTAAGCCATTATACAGTAAAGCTTTCATAAATTAATACTTGATAAATTAATAAGTTATCTAAAATAATATTTTACTCCGATCCCGATTTGGGCCAGTTATAAAATTAATATGATAATAATTTTTTATAAAAACCCGTATATATATATATAGTCCCATCAATATTATAAATTAATAATTCTCTAAAATTTACATATATAGTTATAGTACAATGAACATAAACATAAGTGACTTGTGTTAAATTTCATTTAATTAGTCGATAGTTTGAACACTAAAAACAATATGAAGAATTAATACATATATGCATGTATATTATATTTATATTTATATAATCAATGAACATGTATTAAATTTGTATATTTGTACATTGAATGTGTATTGTAAGTGTAATGAACATAATTTCATTTATAACTAGTACAATGAACATGATTAGTATAAAATTTTATTTATGTATATTAGTTATATTTATTTATATAATCAAATTTATATTATGGAATAAAAAAAACTCTTTAAATTACGCACCCGAGTTGTTAATTCAACTGGTGAGTGCACCGTGCCTGGACTGTGAGGTCCTGGGTTCAAGTCCCAGGGAATGTGGGTTTAGTAGTTTGTTTATTTATTTGTTTGTTTAGTTTGTAATTAGTTTATTTAAGGAAATTTCTTAGTTTGTATTGGATTCTCATAAGATATTTGGGCATATAGGGAATTATTCTAATTGTAAATGAGATTTCAATGTACCACTCAAAAAAAAACTCTTTAAATTAATATTTTATTAATTTATCGATTAATTTATAACTCTCTAAATTAATAAATTTTCATGGTCCCAACATTATTAATTTATAGAAATTTTATGCTATAAAATAGGCAATATTACTAGTTTAGTTTACTTTAAGATCATATATTTATTGTAATTACTCCCTCCGTTCCTTATTAAGGTTCATACCATCTACTCCTTTTTTATTTGTCATCACCATATACTAAGAAATTAGACAATTTTTAGTTCCAATTTTAACCCTATTTAAATACTCTTAAATTTCAAAACATAATTGTTGATGCATTATCCTTATATCCTATAACCAATAGAATTTAAATATCTCTTCCTTCGTGATAAAAACTCTAAAAAGTTGAAAGGGTAATTTTGGTAATACCCTTAAAAATTGTATTGAATTTTAAAACTAACTAACTTTTAACTATTTGTCTTTGTTAAATATTTCAATTATTATGTAATCCAGTTATTATGAACATACTCCTCACAAAATATAATACTTACATATATTATTGGAGGGAATAGTGATTTCAAATCCTAGTGATAAGGATAACTATACTTACTTAAGTTTACTTGAGATTGAATTAGTTTAAATTCAATTCTCCTTTGTATATCCTTAGACTTAGTCTTACCTTATCATTATACTGGCTGTATATATACACTATACTACACTTAATACAATTCAAGCTTTTGCTTCCAATTTCCTGTTCTTTATGGTATCCAGAGTTTCTCTCTAACGAGCTTCCTTGATCCTTGTTTTTTTCTCTCCCACCCTCCTTCCCCAATTATTTCTTCTTCTTCCCACCATGACTTCCTCTTCTCAACCAACCGGCACCCTTGTGTCAAGTCAGAACCTTCCCTTGTTTACAATCTACTTAGCAGCTCACCTCCCAATTAAGCTGACTGCTACAAACTTTCCATCTTGGAGGACTCAATTCCAATCTCTCCTAATTGGCTTTGATCTTCTAGGCTATGTTGACGGTACCACATCAACACCACCAAAACAGGTTCTTAAAACAGGAACAACTGACATGATTTCAAATCCTGCCTATGAGCATTGGCTTAGGCAAGATAGATTATTGCTCCATGGAATGATATCTTCTGCTTCTGAGACTGTTGTGTCTCATATTGCATCTGCAACATCATCCTTTGATGCTTGGGAAAAATTAAACAAGCTTTATGCAAACAAATCCAGATCTCGCATGATGGCTTTAAGGGATAAGCTCACTGCGCCTAGGGGCAGTAAATCTATTTCTGAATATTTTCAGTTGCTGCGGAGTATCTCTGATGAATTGGCACTAATCAATACGATCATTCCAGAAGATGAGCTAGTTATCCATGCTCTCAATGGCGTTGGACCAGAATTCAAAGAACTAGCAGCAGGAATTAGGGCTAGAGAGTCCTATATCTCATTTGAAGAACTCATTGAAAAGTTCACTGACTATGAAGAACACTTGCAGAAGCAGCAATCTGGTGTTGATCTTAGCATTCCTACTGCCAACTATGCAAACAAGCCATTCACAAGGAAAAGATCTTATCAAGGCCAAGGACGAGGTAATTATCACATATCCAACTTTCATGCTAATGGTTATCAGAAACATAACTCAAATACCTTTGGGAGGAAAATTGTTTGTCAAATCTGTGATAAACCAGGGCATTCTGCCAAAACATGTTATCAATTGAGGCCAAAAGGAAACTCTCCAAGCGCTAATCTCAGTACAACTACTGCACCTACAAACTAGATAGTTGATTCAGGTGCCAATCATCATGTGACAAACCGAATCCAGAATCTGCAATATGCTCAAGAGTATGAAGGTCCAGACGATCTGATCATTGGTGATGGCACAGGTCTATCTATAACACACACTGGTTCTGGTTCAATTTCACCCACTAATCATTCACTTTCTTTACAAAATGTACTTTGTGTTCCCAAAACCAAAGCAAATTTGATTTCAGTCTCCAAGCTCACTGAAACTAACCCTGTGTCTGTTGAATTTTTCTCTAAAAATTTTGTGGTGAAGGACTTGCACACAAGGAAGGCAGTAGCACAAGGCCTGAATGAAGGAGCACTTTACTACTTTGCTGATTCCAAGCCAGTACTTGAAACTACAGCCATTGCTCTTCTAGGTGTCAAAACCGATCTTCAAACCTGGCATCAAAGACTTGGTCATCCCAACATCTCTATCTTAAACTCTGTTTTGCATTCCTTTTCACTACCATGTTCTTCAAAGAAAAGTTTCACTTCTTATAATGCCTGTTTATGCAATAAAAGCCATCGTTTGCCCTTTTTCATTTCATGTGTTGTTAGTGAAGGTCCTTTGGATGTCATCTATACTGATTTATGGGGACCTACTCGTATAACTTCTGATCAAGGCTTTCAGTATTATGTAGCCTTTGTTGATTTATTTACTAGATATGCATGGCTTTATCCTATTAAACTCAAATCTGATGTGTTCCATTTGTTTCCAAAATTCAAAAGTCTAGTGGAAAATTACTTCAAAACTAACATTGTCACTGTTTACTCAGATTGTGGAGGTGAATTTGACAAGTTAAAAACTTTCTTTTCCAATTTAGGCATTCAACATCTACAAACTCCTCCACACACTCCACAGCACAATGCCATGGTTGAGAGACGGCATCGCTCTATAGTAGAAAAAGGTCTCACTCTTCTTCATAATGCATCAATGCCTCTCAAATATTGGCCTTATGCTTTCACTACTGCAGTTTATCTCTTGAATAGGCTACCAACTCCAACTTTGAAAAACAAATGCCCTTTTCAAATGTTGTTTTCTCAAGAACCAAATCTGGAAAAATTGAAAGTGTTTGGCTCACTTTGCTACCCTTGGTTGAAACCTTATGCTCAACATAAAATGGAACCTAAATCGAGACCTTGTGTATTTCTTGGCTACTCTAAAAACCAAAGTGCCTATCTCTGTCTAGATCTTGTTAGTCAAAAAATATTTGTGTCTAGGCATGTCATGTTCGATGAAACAAAATTTCCTTTTGAGCATGTCTCTGCAGGTGCCAAAACATCAAACACTATCTTTGAAACATGGAATCTAGCTTTTGATACTAATAGTTCAATTCTGGTACTTATTCAGAATACTTCCTCAGCTTCATCGAACCAACCTCCTGCCTCTTTACCACGATCAGACAATGCCTCCACAGAATCCATTCCAGAATTAACTCAGATAGAGTCCACTTCAATTCAAATGCCTCTTGTTACTGCTTCTGAGTGTCAAAATTCTTCACCAACTTCAACAGAATCAAACTCAGGTAATCTCCCTACTCGAACTCATGCAATGGTTACTAGATCACAAAACAGTATCTTCAAACCTAAAATGCTTAATCTTGCCACCAAACACCCTTTGCCAAACACATTAGAGCCTACATGTGCTACTCATGCCATAAAAGATCCACATTGGAAGAAAGCTATGATGGAAGAACTTGAAGCACTGCAGAGAAACAATACATGGGAATTAGTTCCTGAACCTTCAAATTGTGCAATTGTTGGGTGTAAATGGGTGTTTAGGGTGAAAAGAAATGCAGATGGCTCGGTTGCTAGATACAAAGCTAGACTAGTTGCTAAAGGATTTAATCAAAGGCCTGGAATTGATTTCACTGAAACCTTTAGCCCGGTTGTTAAACCTGTCACTATAAGATTAGTTCTTTCTATTGCTGTTACAAATGGCTGGTCCTTTAAGCAAATGGATGTTAACAATGCTTTTTTGCAAGGTGATTTAACTAATGAAGTTTATATGAAACAGCCACCAGTCCTATATGACAAGAAGCATCCACAAATGGTCTGCAGGCTTAAGAAAACAATTTATGGGTTGAAACAAGCTCCTAGGGCCTGGTATTGTGCATTGAGTAATTTTTTGCTCTCTTTTGGCTTTAAGAACTCTGTTGCAGACACTTCTCTTTTTATTTATCAGTCCGGATTAGTTCTTGCATACCTTCTGGTCTATGTTGATGATTTGATCCTAACAGGAAATGATAGCAGCTTTTTGAACAGTTTCTCTCAAGCACTTGCTAACAAATTCTCCATTAAGGACCTTGGTCAGCTTCATTACTTTCTAGGGATTGAAGTCCTGCATACATCCAAAGGCTTATTCTTGTCATAATCTAAGTATATTGCAGACATTCTCAACAAAGCTAATATGGCTGGAGCCAAGGAATGCACCAATCCAATGTCTGCAGCTTCTCCACTAAAACTAAATGATGGCACAGCTGCTGTTGATGACACTGAGTTTAGACAAATAATTGGATCTCTTCAGTACTTGACATTGACCAGACCAGATGTTTGTTTCGCAGTCAACAAACTATCTCAGTTTATGCTCAAGCCAACAACCTTACATCTCCAAGCCTTAAAACGGGTGCTCAAATATCTTAAGGGAACAATTCATCATGGTTTTCTACTTAGTCCAGCTGCTACTACATCAATTACCATGTACACAGACTTTGACTGGGCAGGTGATGCTAATGATAGAAGATCAACCTCGGCTTACATTGTCTATCATGGTAAGAACCCTATTTCTTGGTGCTCTAAGAAACAAAAAACAGTTGCACGTTCATCAACTAAGGCTGAATATAGAGCTATAGCACTTGGAGTCTCAGAATTAACCTGGATACAGTCCTTACTCAATGAGCTTCAAGTTCAAGTACCAACTTCACCTATCATTCTCTGTGACAACCTAAGTGCCACGTACACATGTGCCAATCCTGTATTCCATACAAGAATGAAGCATTTAGCTCTTGATTACTTTTTTGTTCGAGAGAAAGTTTCAGCACGGGTTCTAACCATCAAGCATATACCAACTCAAGAACAGTTAGCAGATGCATTAACAAAGCCTCTATCTACTGATTGATTTCACAAGTTGATTTCCAAGATTGGTGTCTCAAGCAGATCCACCATCTTGCGGGGGAGTATTGGAGGGAATGGTGATTTCAAATCCTAGTGATAAGGATAACTATATTTACTTAAGTTTACTTGAGATTGAATTAGTTTAAATTCAATCCGCTGCACTCCTCCAATCCGAGCTCGAAGCTCGTCAATTTATATATACACTATACTACACTTAATACAATTCAAGCTTTTGCTTCCAATTTCCTTTTCTTTATATATTACATAAAAACTATAATTTCGTTCCGTGGAATTTAAACACAAAATTTCAAAGTTCAGACAATATGCATTTACAAGTTGATATGACAATATGAGTGTTAATTAAACTACTAATAATTAATTTCACAAAAGAGAGTAATAAAATCAGTTGGAAGCATGGGCGTATTTAGGGGGGATCAGGAGGCAGGGGCCATGGCCCCCCCTAAGTTGGTGAAATTTTCTTTTAGTCCTTGTAAGTTTTCATGTGAAATAGGAAAATTGTATATTTGGCCTCCCCTAATTATTGAAATTGTCTTTAAAGACATATAAATTTCAATGTGAAATGAAAAAAAAAATTATTTAGCCCCCACAATATTTTTCAAAATAATCCTTATATTATAACAATTTTATTATGTCATTAACATTCTTCAATTGTAACCATTGTTAATTATTTTTTTTGACAAGTACTATATTATTGTATTTTGTTATATCGCCCCCCCCCCCCCCCCCCCCAAAGTAGGAATCCTGGCTCCGCCCCTGATTAGAAGAACTATTACCTATTCAACCAAAAAAATTATTACCTAATTGATCACCTCATTGATTATTACTCAACTCAATTACAACTTAGTAGTAATTTAAAATGAAAAGTCAAAAGACATATGTATCAAAGTGCAATAGTACTTTTTTGAGCTAACCGGCCTTAGATCGCTCTTATAAGAAAAAAAAAAATGCAATACTCTTATCTAAGTAGTTATAGTAGGAATGAGAAATACTCTTATCTAAGTAGTTATAGTAGGAATAATTCTCATAGGTGGCAAAGTATGACTTGACCCAATAAAACAGACTTAAAGCAAATTGAATTGAACCCAGTTATAACCTAATTATGAAAAAGTACTATAACCTGAAACCGATTTTACCCGAATCGAGATAACCCGGAAACGACAAAATCCGAATTAACCCGAATTGAATTAACCCGAACTCGATTTATGGTTTAATTTTTACCAAAGTTATAATATATATATATATATATTTACTTTCTTTAATTTTCAATTTCTAAGTTGCAATTATAAAATTAAAAAAAAAGAACAAAAAATTACAGAAAATTTCTTAATGTACTATAAATTAATCTTTTAAACTAAATTCAATGCAACCCAAATTCTCAAAATAACATTGTCTAACATAAAATTAATAGTTATAGAATAAACCAAAAAGTATTCTAAGATGACTACAAAAGTAAAGTAAACAAAAAAAATATATATATATATATATCTTCCCGTCCTAGGAATAAGGTAGGAGAGGCCATCTTCGAGTAGTAGCATGAACTAGTTTTAATCTTCGATTCTTCCTCCACCGAATTAAACCAATTTTAGAAATATTATTTTAATTCTATTAGATTTGTTACCTATATTCTATGCCTATAACCTTTATCTAGTATAAAACTACTATATTATCTAAATTAATATTTTTTTAATAAGTTATCCAAATTTATAGAATTAGGTAATTTTAGATTTTGTAACTTTTGATGTTTGATATATCCGAATTTACCCGACTCATAATGATCCGGGTTTTGAAATAACCCGAATCCGATTTTATCTAATTTGAAATAACCCGAAACCCGTTAAACCCGATAAACATAATGATCCGAACCCGATTATATCCGATCTGATAAGACCCGTTACCCGTTAAGACCCAAGACTTATTAAGATCCGAACCTGACTAGACTCGATCTGAAACTGACTTAACCCGCAAAATTACCACCTATAATAATTCTTACATACGTAGTTACGTTTGAATAATGAAACAATGCATCAATATTTTTTTGGTAGATCACAATGCATCATTAATATTTGCAATTATATAACTTTTTTTTTACCTTAAATTTGCATGTCTCCAAACACTTACAAAATATAGAGTTTTTTACCAAACTATATGTAAACTTATTTCCCAATGTATAATAGATTTAAATTTATTTACCACATTATAACAATTCTTACCACCTAGGTATCCATGTCATATTTTCTCTTTCTTTTTTAAATAAAATAAAAATACACAAAATAACCGTAAGACAGTATTAGAATTTATAGATATAGTTAAGTTAGTAGTTAAGTC
>AWWV01008175.1:0-27053 GCA_001974805.1 Corchorus capsularis
TGACTTAACTACTAACTTAACTATATCTATAAACTCTAATAGACACCATTAACATTTTCTATTGTCTCATCTTCTTCATCTAATCCTAGCCCTAGCCCTAGCCGAAGCTAACTGTCCCCAAACCGCCAAGGAAGAATCACAAAATGTGGCGGTTGAAGAAATGGATATTTATTCAGCCAAAGTTATTCAATTCTTCTAACAACAAAACAAAACACCATCTTCAATTATTGTACAAAATATATTATTCTTTATTGTAGTAAGTTAGTACTTGCAGCCTCTCCTTACTGTATATATAGATTTTATTAACAAATGATTTTTTTTTTTTTGCCAAATCAACAAATGATTAAAAATTAAAATTAATTAATATTAAATTTTAAGAAATGGTAATATATGTATCTATGTAATGGAAAGTGACAACTTGCAATAGTTTTTTATAAGTAGTTAGACTTCGCAGTAGATTCCAAGGCAGTAAAGTTTGAAATTTGAATGAAACAATGCATCAATATAATAATAGCACTAAACAGAAAAAAAGACAAAAGGTAACAAATATTATTAATAATTTACGGAATAAGGAAGATTAATTACCTTAATGGAACGCCACTCTTTTGTCTGGTTATGATCAAGAACAGGTTCAAGAGCTGTCTTGAAGTAAGCCTCAGGTGATCTCGGTTCTACTTTGAACTTCCTGCAAAATGGTAGCCATTTCTTGGAGAAAGTTGCAGCTTCTAACATGGCGTAAAATGTTAAATCCGACCCTCCATCGTCTGATAAATAGACACTCAATTTTTGAGGTGGATAATCGTAAGCCATCAACGATAAAACCGTGTTAATCACCAAGCTCGGCGGCTCTATCAATGGATCCGCGGTGCACACGAATATATCTACACCCGGTAATTCTTTCCCAAACCTGCAAAATTTCGTATATAATTTCATACAAAATTTAAAAAGGCAAAACGACATAAACTTTTTTAATTTCAAGATAAAATTGTATTATAACCTTTGGGAGAGGCTGTCTTTGAAAGGAATCCGGTAGACGCAATTCCATCGACAAGCTGCGGTGAAAAACCAGTAAAAACTGAACCATAGCTCGGCAAGAAACATTCCAATCCAACTCCATTTCTCAACTGATTTTCCTTCCACTGGGAAGAAACTCAGTCGATAGATGAACATGAAGCAAATACCCACCAAGATTGAAGCTGCAAATAGCCTGAAAAAGGTCCTTCCCTTAACCGGCCTTGTTTCGAACAGTGGAACATAACCCATTTTTGCCATATTTTCGATTCCCTCTTTTTTTTTGGCCATGATTCCCTCTTGAATATGCTGATCACTGATGATTTCGGTGAAGAAAATTGAAGTGAATCAAAAAAAATGCTCCCTGGGCAAGCTCGCATACATGGGAGTACTTACTATAAAAGCTCAGGTTTTATATATAGGCATATCCCCATATATATTCATTAAAAAAATGTCATGTCGTATTTGGTCATACACCATATTAATACTGAAATTAACTATTATTGGTGATATTATTTTTCATAATAAAATACTAGTAGAAATTATTGTTAATTTATTAAATTAAAAAATATCTCTATTGAAAAAAACATAAACTATACCCTACTTGTTTGTTGGATTCTTCCGCCTATGTTTCTTTTCTTTCTTTCTTTCTTTTTTTCTTTCTTTTAAAGATTATCAGAGAAATTATACTTAAAATTAAAATAAGAGTAATGATCTTTGCATAAAGGAATAGGCCTGAAAATACCATGTCATCAACTTAGGGTAAATTTTCGTAAAAAAGAAATATTTTTTATTTTAAAAAAAAAACTGCTAGCGTGAAAATAAATTATCTAATTTAAGGGCTAACAATATCTCTTTCCTTACTTCCAAAAGTAATTACAACCATATCTTCTCCCATAATGGTGGCTGAAACTTTGGTGGAATTGCGATCATAAAGAAGCCGGTCATCAATACCACTAATCGTATCTGAAAATCTGACAATTTATACTAATCACACTTTATTGTAATCTATTAAGAAGCGGAGAATATATAGTTAAGAGAAATTGATTCGTTTCACTTTTACCTTCAACTCGATCTTCATGCTTTTAATAATTGACCTCCGCTTTATCCCAACCAATCCCCTGATAACTTATGAGTATGATACTTCAAGCAATTTATTAGGTTCTTGATTATTGTTCAATCGATCAACTTTGACTTTCCCTCATATGAGTGAAATAATTAATAAGACTTGAAGAAAATTTGCTAAATGTTAAATACAAAATGTAGAAAAATACTCCCTTGTCCCTTTATACTTGTCATTCATCAATCCATATCCCTTTTTATCTATCACCTTTTAACATAAAATACTTTGGATCCCAAATTTACCCTTATTTACTTGTTACTTTTTCTTGAAAAGTGTTGTTAATTAAGTTCTAAGTTATTAGAAAAGTGAGGTGAGAGTACTATAAAAAATAAATGATGAGAGATGTAATGAGAGGTAATTTAGGAAAGTAAATCAAAATAATTATTAAACAAGTTGGTCGGTCCGCGCTGGCACGTCGGGCATCTTTGATCTGTGACCGGTATCAATTTTTTTTCAAAGAGATTCATAAGCAAATTTCTTTTTTCAAAGAGGATCATAAGCAAAAAATTTTTGTCATAATGATTGCATTTTATATTTTTGGGTTGTAGGAATGCTTATGTTTTAAAATATATAACAATGAGAATATACATAAATAAATACACATATTTATGTCCCGGAAGAAAGAGAAAACGCTTTTAAGTGACCAAATAGTCAATATCAAAAAGGACAGGGAGAAAAGGAAGTGAAGGAATTGAGGGGCTTGTTAGTAATCCGGCAAGCAAGAAAAGACGAAATGATGGCTCCTCATCAATCCTAATTTGGAGCCTTTAATAATTTCATCAGGCCACTCAAATAAGGTTTAGTATATATTTATCAATGTAACTGTACTCTAACTTCTTTTATTGGTATGTGAAATTCGGTTAGGGGTAACAGATAAAAGGGGACGGAAAGAGTAGTTGATGTTAATAAATTTGCTTATTACAGATTAAATTACTTGATGAGTTGACATTAATTGTTCTACAATAATTCAACAAACAATGCATGTTAAAATCCAGCATATTCTTATACATAAACAGTGATCTTTTATTTCTGTTTGGAATACATTTAATTTATGCACAAAGTTTTTGGAAATATTCAAGGAAAGTAAATTGTTATAGATTACTTCCCCTGCACAATGATTTAATACATGGCTAGCGTAGAGGCCAGCAGGGCAAAAAACATTGACTTGTAAGTAACAGAAGATGGCATTCTACCATTGTCCTTGCGGAAAAAGAGTGCTTGGTAAACAGGCAAGTTGATAGCAACCAAAAGCAAAGAGAGGAGAATTTGCAACCCAAATTGGTCCAAAACCTTGGAGTCAACATCCAACATAACCTTCCTTATTGCCCCAACGCTGCTGAACAAATTGACCATTGCAAGCGTTGCTAAAATATCAAACATTGGTGAAGTAGCACCAAATTCAATCAACTCTTGCTCATATCTTTCTGAGACTTCGTCGTCGGTAACCTTTGTGGTGATGACAAAGCCAGATTCTGAAAATCCCAATAGCTTCAAGACGGTATCCAAGAAGCCGAAGAAGTATGAAGTTGTTCTTTTGAAGAGCCATATTCTTTGATCATTCAACCAACCTAGTAATGTGCCTCCGCAACATAGGAATTCTCCTAGGCTATATGCACGGTGTGCAAAGACAACATATGCAAATGACAGAACCCAAGGACTTGATGTCTGTCATTGTCAAATAGTACTATTTAGTCAACCATTTGTGTAAATTTACAAACAGTACTAATTGCAATATTGTTAATTAATATTTGTGCCTAATACCCATTTTGACTCTCGAATTATCCAGGAAGTGACAAATTAACTCTCAAATTTCTATTTCAGACAATTTCACATTCATTAATTTCATACTTTAATTTTTCAAAAAATATATATAGTCCTTGACATTGACATGACATATCAATACACTAACAAAGGTCTAGATCAAAATAGGAGAGTAAAATTGTATAAAATTGATAATATAGTTGCATGAACAAATTGTCACTTTCTAGATAATTCAAGGGCTAAAATGGATATTAGGCCTTATTTTTAATTAATTAAGACTTTTCTCTAATGATTAGATGGTGATATTGTATCCAAATAGTAAGGAATAAACAAAGTTTGCCAACTCAAATAATGCAGGTTAGAATCATACCTGAGGAAACAATGAGATGCCTTTCAACAGGCAAAGGCATGGAACAACAACGTAGTACAAAGTAGCCAAGGAGTTTGCAGCCCACAAGTTGGAATTACAATAAGAAAGTCGAAGTTTGAGAGAGATCTTTTTATATCCATACAAGAGGGCGCAGTATTTTGATAGGAAAATTTGGAAGTGACCTTCCGACCATCTCTTATGTTGTACCAGCAATTGCAACAATGTTATTGGAGCAACTCCTAAGAAAGCTTCTCTTTGAGGATCCAAGTATATGGATTTCCACCCTTTACATTTGACACTCAATCCTGTAATTATGTCCTCCACAGGGAAACCATATATTAAACCCATCTGCAATCAAAAATTAATACTTTTATTGCTTAACTAGTTTTAGCTTTCACGTGTGTTGCACGTGGCCTAACGTGTTTAAATAAAATATTCATACGAAATTATGATAACATTCCTATTAAATTATGATAATTACACTATTTTTGATGACATTCTAATGAAATTTTGATAACTTTCCTATGAAATTATGATAATTACACTATATTTTATGACGTTCTTATGAAATTTTGATAACCTTCCTATGAAATTTCAATAACGATACTATGGAATTTCGAGAACCTTTTTATAAATTTTTTTTAACCTTCTTATGAAATGTTGTTAACCTCCCTAAGGAATTTTGAAGACCTCACTATGAAATTTTGATAACTTCCAAATGAAATTTTGATAACCAACACTATAAGATGTTGATAACCTCCATATAATATATTGATAACCACGTTATGAAAATTTAAAAACCTCCATATAAATTGTCAGTAATCACACTCTGAAATTTTGATTATCACACTATGAAATTGTGATAACCTCGCTATGAAATTTTGATAAACCTTCCTATAAAATTTTGATAAATCTTCCTATAAAATTTTGATAACCTCCTTATGAGATCTTGATAACTACAAATTTTGATAACCTCCCTATGATTTTTTGATAACCTCATTATTCTCCCTATGAAATTTTGATAACCCACTTATGAAATTTTGAAAACTAAACTATGAAATTTTGATAACCTTCATATGAAATTTTGATATCCTCCCCGAAATTTTGATTACTCCATAAAAAAAAGTTAATAACCTTCCTAATTTGGTAACCATACTATGAAATTTTGATAACCTCCCCAGAAATACCACTATGAAATTTTGGTAATCACATTTTGAAAATTTGATAACCTCTTTATGAAATTTTGATAACCTCTCTATAAAATTTTGTTGACCCCTCTATGAAATTTTGATCACATTATGTAATTTTGATAACCTCGCTTTGAAATTTTAAAATTGTACCATTCAAAGCAAAGGCCCATTGCACATTTGTTTCAGATTATCTAAGCCCAAATAGGACATTGGAGACGAAGACAAAAGGCAAAATTAAATACAACGATTGGAAACAAAGACAAAATGCAAAATTAAATAGGACGTTGGAAACAAAAAACCAAATTGACTTTCTTATAATTTAATATACGTATTATATAATCTAATAATTAATAATGGAATAATTTATTATAAAAAAAATAATGGAATAGTTAAAATATTACTATTTAATAATGACAATTTAGAAATATATTTTTAAAAAAATGGTACAATTGGAAAACATGAAGTTTCCCCTTATTCGTATGCACCAATATAAACGCACATCATCAGAATACATGCACTTAATTAATTAGTCCCCATTTGTTGCTTGACATTTTAATTAGCAAACTCTAAAATCTCAAATACCCTCTTCTAAACTAACTTCTGTTTTACCAACCAAATATGTCTATATATATATATATAATCAAATTTGCTTCGAAACCAGCCAAATTTCCTTCCATGCTGGCTTCGCTGGCTAGTTTATCTCTCTTGATCAGGGTCACGAAAATTACTTAAATTTGTAAACCAGAAAAAAGTATATGGAATTTTATCTAGTTCCTTTTAAATGTAAATTCTATCTTTCAATAAGATGGAGGAATTATAATGCGGGTATACAATTACTATATATTATTAATTAACGATTAATATTTATTGAAACAAAAATTATTAATAACCTTATTTTGATAACTTTTCTATAAAATTTTTTGACCCCTCCATGAAATTTTGATAATCACATTATGTAATTTTGATAACCTCGCTTTGAAATTTTGAAATTGGACCATCCAAAGCAAAAACTCATTGCACATTTGCTTCAGATTATCTAAATCCAAATAGGACGCTGGAGACGAAGACAAAAAGCAAAATTAAATACAACGATTAGAAACAAAGACAAAATGCAAAATTATAATAGGACGTTGGAAACAAAAAGCCAAATTGACTTTCTTATAATTAATTTAATATACGTATTATATAATCTAATAATTAATAGTGGAATAATTTATGATTAAAAAATAATGGAATAATTAAAATTTATTTAGTAATAGCAAGTTAGAAATATATTTTTAAAAAAAGGTACAATTAGAAATATATTTTAAAAATAAGGGTACAATTAGAAAACATAAAATTTCCCTTTATTCATACTTTTATATATAGTATAGATTAAAATTATTATCTACGTATAACCTATGATCCCGTGGTACTGGATCCGTGGTCATTACCACAGAATTGGGAATGTGACACAACTACAACCATTTGTTTCATTTTAAAATCTTATACCATAATTAATGTCAATAAGGGGCGGATCTTGACATATGAGTTTGAGGGGGCCATTATAAATTTAAGTTTTGGAGGTGGGGGGGCAAATTGAAATTTTGAACTGCAATTACATGTAGATCTGTAGGCTACTAAGGGATTTTTCCAAATTTTGGGGGGGCCATGGCCCCCTCATTGCTCAACAAGGGTCCGCCCTCATAGATTGGAACTTACTTCAAGTTTCAAAATTTTTTAAATTTGACCTAAATTTTATGAATTTGCAGTTAAGCCTCGGGTTTGTTGTAACTCCGGAAACCGAATCCGATTATTTCTCAATTTATGTTATCTGTTTTATATACTCCCTTCGTCCCATTATATCTGTCCATTTTTTGAACATTTTTTTCCCAAATATCTGTCTCATTTACATAATCAAGGCAATATTGACTACTTTTTACCCTTATTAAGGAACATATGTTAAGTAAAGTTGTAAAGAATTTTGAGAATCAACTAACTTTCTTATTAAGGTAATATGGATAAATTGGACAAATATAGTGTGACATATATAGAGTATTTACTAACCTCTTTTCCCCATAGTGTATTTTGTTCGAAGGTACAACTTGCAAGAACTTTGCTTGTTTCTTCAAGGACACTTGCACTTTCTTCAATCTTTCTGCCATTTAATTTCTTCCAATCAACCTTACAGTTTGGGTCATATTTATCTCCGGAAAGAGCCTCTCTTCTGTGAAAACATCCAGAGCCAATGTAAGGTGGCCCTCCATCTGCATCAAGTCCCAAAAACTCCAACTTTGATTGTAGATTATGATCCATCACAAGCAAAAGAAAATAAAATCTCATCAAAATTGATTCGCCGGCTTAATCTCTTATTAGTTTGGGAAAAGTCAATATTCTAAAATGGTTAATTACCTTTTCGGTTACTCGAAAGGAACAACCATAGATTTCATTTTTGGTGATATTTTCGAAATTCTGAGGATACTGTACGAAGGCAATCTCATTTCCCTTCTCTTCGTCCATGAAAAAGCATAAAGTATCTTTGATTGACTCTGAATTGTTGGAATACATATCACAATCCACGTTGAGAATAATTGGGCCATTGCTTATTCTTGACGATACCCTTATCTATACAATTTACCCACCATATATAATTAATCAAAGCCATGCAAATATCATAGAAATTAAAAATTTTCCTTTCATAAGAAGAAAAGGGAAACATTATGGAGTACTTACGAGAGCATTCATGGCTCCAGCTTTGAAATTGTGGTGAAATTGAGGTCTTTTCTCTCTTGCCAAATAAACAAGAGTTGGCAAAGGTTTTCCTTCAATATCCACAGCATTGGAATCTCTCCCATCTATTAGGATCTAATAAGAAATTAATCAAGGAAAGTAGCATTTAGTATATATATACTAATTAATTAAGTTTAAAGAATTTTGATAAAGTTATAAGCTTAATTAGGAGCTTCTGAAATTAATTATTACTTGAAGAATGGTTTGACGATCACGTTTGCTTGAAACAAAGTCCCATTCACGAAATCCTTTGTGTTGTTTTCGGATGTCTTTGGGAATTCGGTTCAACTTCGTGGTGGTTTCGATCCTCATTTTCATGTCCTCATATAGTTTCTGCAAATATATGCATGATTGAGAGTAAACATCATCAACAACCTAACATTTAAGCTTAATATAAAATCAATAAGAAGATGGTAAATTACTACTACCTAATTGATTATTACTACTTAATTATAATTACGTCAAAAATTAGAACTTAATTTAATGATATTATTTTTTTTGGGCCAGAATTAATGATATTAATTAATAAATAAATTATAAAACAATCGAATTTAATATTAAAAGTCAAAATTCAGATGCCAAGTTTTGCAATAATTTTATATAAGTAGTTAGAGCTCACGTTTGTTTGAATTAATAATGAAACAATGCATCAATTTGCAATTATAAAAACTTGATCAGACAAAGGAGTTAATCTCATTAATTCATTATATTATTCAAAACTTAATTAATTATAAGAGTTATTATTAATCACTAAAAAATAATTAAAATTCCGTAATATATAAAATAATAAGAAGTGATATATGAAAATTGCAATAGTTTTTTTCTATAAATAGTTAGCATCATCGAGGTAGTCAAGTTTGAATGAAACAATGCATCAATAATTGCACTAAACGGCAAAAAGGCAAAAACCAACAAATTTTATTATATATATATGATGATGATTTGATGAAATAAGCAAGATAATGAAACCGATTGAACATTACCTTAATGGAACGCCACTCATTTGTCTGGACAGGATCAAGAACAGGTTGAACAGCTGTCTTGAAGTAAGCCTGAGGTGATCTTGGTTCTACTTTGAACTTCCTGCAAAACGGTAACCATTTCTTGGAGAAAGTTGCAGCTTCTAACATGGCATAAAAGGTTAAATCCGACCCTCCATCGTCTGACAAATAGACACTCAATTTATCAGGTGGATAATCGTAAGCCATCAACGATAAAACAGTGTTAATCACCAAGCTTGGTGGCTCTATCAATGGATCCGCGGTGCACACGAATAGGTCCACACCCGGTAATTCTTTCCCAAACCTGCAAAATTAATTTCGTAAATAATTTCATACAAATTAAATCTTACGTAAAATTAATTTTTCGAGAATGATTTTATAATTTATATTACCTTTGAATGAGCCTGTCTTTGAATGGAATCCGGTACACGCAATTCCATCGACAAGCAGTGGTGAGAAACCAGTAAAAACTGAACCATAGCTCGGCAAGAAACATTCCAATCCAACTCCATTTCTCAATTGATTTTCCTTCCACTGGGAAGAAACTGAGTCGATAGATGAAAATGAAGCAAATACCAATCAAGATGGAAGCTGCAAACAGCTTGAAAAAGGTCCTTCCCTTAACTGGTCTTGTTTCGAACAATGGAACATAACCATTTTTTGCCATATTTTTGAACACCCCCTTGCCTTGCCCTGATCACTGATGATGATTTTAGTTAAGAAATTATGAAGTGAAGCCAAAAATGTATAAATAGGTACTGTATATATATATTGGACATAACTTTAATTAATCCTTAAAATGTCCAAGTTTTTAGGCATATATTCATTAATTAAAAACATGTCATGTCATATTTGGTCATACACCTATTAAAACCGAATTAACTATATTAGTGATTAGTCATGATATTATTTTTCTAATAGTAAAATAGTTAGAAATTATATTGTTAATTTATTTAAATAATGAAAGAATCTATCAACTACAAAAACATAAACAATACCCCTACTTGTTTGTTCGATTGGTCTTCAGCCTTTGTTTGTTTGTATTTTTTATTTTTATTTTTAATAAGATTAGCAGAGAAAAATTCATTGATAAGAGGGATCTTTAGATAAACTAGTCATCATTTTTACGTGTCTTGCACGTGAACTAATATGTTTAAATTAAATTAAAATTAAAATTTTAAATATACTACTAATTTTATCCTAAAGAAGCTTATTATTATAGCTGACAAAATTTCACCTGAGTCGCCTGAAGCCAAACCTTATCCAACTCGATTCGACCAAAAAATTCGCTCAATTCGAAACGGATATGACCTGACCTCAAATCCTTACTGACCCAAACCTGAATCATTCCGAATCAGATCAATTCGAGAGATTAATCTGAAATTACCCGAATCGGGATTAATTATATTTAAATAACCCAAATCCGAAAAAAAATTGAACCTGAAAGTCGAAGGCTTAAACCCGAAATTATTTTAACCATATGACCCGAAACTGAAAAAGACTCGAACCAAAATGACCCAAACCCAAATGACCCGACATTTGAGTGATCCGAATCCAACCCAACCTAAAACCGAAAATTAACCGAATCCTTATAACCCAAAATTTCCTTAACCCGAAACTAATCGAACTCAAATCCAACCCGACCAGCCCATTTGTATATACATTGGATTTTACTATCAAAGTAACAAAAGAAATCATCCCACACAAAGAAAATTATTAACAAAGTAAAATAGCAAATTTAAACCCACATTAAGCGTTACATTTATCTAGCAAAAAATTAATTATAAATCAAATAAAATAATTACACGTTAGGGAAATAATAAATTTTAATCATAATATATTAAACTATCAAATAGAACATGTCAATCAAAATAACCTTTTAAATTAATATGGTAAAAATAAAATAATTATAAAATATTGAATTTAATTAAATGAAAATAGAGTTTTTAGTAGAATAAAACTGTATATTAAAAATTTTAATATATCTAATTTTAATAGTAAAATGGTAAAAATAAAGAAATTATAAAGATATTAGATTTAATAATTGAATAAAAATAGAGTTTTTAGTAGAATAAAACTACAAAAGCAAGGGCATTTAAGAAATATATTCAAAAAATAGGATATAATGGTCAATTCAAAAGTTTCACAAAACTCGTACTTTTATATACTAGATCTATGGCACTCACTTTGTGAGTGTAGAAATAAAAAGGTAGTTTATAGTAGTTTTCTTTTTTGACACATTTAAATTGGTAGTTTTTTTTAAATGATATAAATAAAAATTAATTATTATATATATCATTGGTGGTTTATTTTCAAATTGGTAGTTTTTAATTTTTTAAAAACTGAGTTTGTATCCGAGTCAACTCGTGACACAAACTCAGGACTTCACATTATAATTAGTATAGATAGTATAGATATAGATATAGATAAATAGGGATAGGGACAATTATCAGGTGAAGTTGGATATTCATAATAATTTTGTCCAAAGATGTGCTTCATTTTGACAGATAATTATGTTTCATTATCAATCAAATTTATATATCTATCTATACTATATATAAAAATACGAGTTTTGTAAAACTTTTGAATCGACCATTATACCCTTATTTTTTTGAATATATTTCTTAAATGCCCTTGCTTAAATTATTTTAGTTTTATTCTACTAAAAACTCTATTTTTATTCAATTAAATCTAATATCTTTATAATTTCTTTATTTTTACCATTTTACTATTTTTCAATAAAAATTGGATATATTAAATTTTTTAATGTACAGTTTTATTCTACTAAAAACTCTATTTTCATTTAATTAAATTCAATATTTTATAATATTTTGTTTTTACCATTTTAATTTAAAAGATTATTGTGATTGGCCTATTTTTATTTGATAGATTAAAGTATTATGATTAAAATTTATTATTTCCCTAACGTGTAATTATTTTATTTGATTTATAATTAATTTTTTTCTAGATAAATGTAACCTTTACTGTGGGTTTAAATTTGCTATTTTACTTTGTTAATATTTTTCTTTATGTGGATAATTTCTTTTGTTACTTTAATAGTAAAACCCTATGTAATTCTTTTCAGATTCGGGTTACAATTTTTTTCCAAATATATTTCTAAATTTCCATTATTAAAATTTAGTATAATTTTATTATTTAAAAATTAATTAAAATTTTCAATTTAAACCGAATTATAAGTTTGTCAAATTGATTTTAGTTGATGAACATGCAAATTTCCTTTACTATTATTTTTTGAATTTAAAAATTTTACCTTTAGTTTCAATTCTTATAATGTTAATAAAAAAATTAAACTAACATTAACACGTATAATACTATTGTTAGTGAAGCTCCATCTCTTCGTTATATAATGTTTTGCCGCATTCACTTTGTTCAATTGGAAATTATTGAGTTAGAATAGTAGGTGATATTATGATTTTGATTTTCTTGTCTCTATGTGGTTATCAAAATTTCATAAGATGGTTATTATAATTTCATGAGGAGGTTATCAAAATTCCATAGTGTGGTTACCAAAATTTCATAGGATCAAGTTATTAAAATTTCTTAGGTTGGTTATTGAAATTTCATGGGGTGGTTAATTATCACCATTTTATAGAAAGGATATCAAAGATATTATCAAAATGTCATAGCGAGGTTATAAGAATTTCATAGTATGGTTAACAAAATTTCATTAGGAGGTTACTAATATTTCATGGGGAGGTTATCAAAATTTCATATGAAGGTTATAAAAGTCTCAATTTTATAAGGAATACCAAAATTTGATAGAAGGTTATCAAATCTCATAGAGTGATTATCGAAATTTCATAGAGATCGGATTATCAAAATTTATATGAAGATTATCAAAATTTCATAGTGTTGATATCAAAATTTCAAAGCGAGGTTATCAAAATTACACAATGTGATTATCAGAATTTCATAGAGGGGTCAACAACATTTTGTAAAGAGGTTATCAAAATTTCATAAAGAGGTTATCAAATTTTCAAAATGTGATTACAAAAATTTCATAGTGGTATTTCTGAGGAGGTTATCAAAATTTCATAGTATGGTTACCAAATTAGGAAGGTTATTAAACTTTTATTATGGAGTAATCAAAATTTCAGGGAGGATATCAAAATTTCATATGAAACTTAACAAAATTTCA
Organism: Corchorus capsularis; assembly: GCA_001974805.1. Classification (NCBI taxonomy): domain Eukaryota; kingdom Viridiplantae; phylum Streptophyta; class Magnoliopsida; order Malvales; family Malvaceae; genus Corchorus; species Corchorus capsularis. Next base: position 13,385 of record AWWV01008175.1, read on the forward strand.
TAGTTTAGTTTTCAAAATTAATTTCATAAGAGCGTTATAAAAATTTCATAGTATGTAGATCAAAATTTCATAGGGAGATTAACAAAATTTCATAATGAGGTTATCAAAAAATTATAGGGAGCTTATCAAAATTTGTAGTTATCAAGATTTCATAAGAAATTTATCAAAATTTTATAGGGAGGTTTATCAAAATTTTATAGAAAGATTTATCAAAATTTCATAGCGAGGTTATCACAATTTCATAGTGTGATTATCAAAAGTTCAGAGTGTGATTACTAACAATTCATATGGAGGTTTTTAAATTTTCATAACGTGGTTATCAATATATCATATGGAGGTTATCAACATCTCATAGTGTTGGTTATCAAAATTTCATTGGAAAGTTATCAAAATTTCATATTGAGGTTTTCAAAATTCCTTAGAGAGGTTAACAAAATTCCATAAGAAGGTTAAAAAAAATTTATAAAAATATTCTCGAAATTCCATTATTATTAAAATTTCATATGAAGGTTATCCAAATTTCATAATGGGATATAAAAAATAGTGTAATTATCATAATTTAATAGAGAGGTTATCATAATTTCATATGAATATTTTATTTAAACATGTTGCGTCACGTGCAACGCACGTGAAAGCTAAAACTAATATATTTAAAAAGATCACATGATCAAATTTATTTTATTTATAAAGTTCTGTATTGGATCTTTGTCCTCAAATTGTTTTCTAAGTTTGTAATTTGTTTTCTACGCCAAAGCTAGACTAACACCTTATACTTGGTTGGATCTCTCTCAACTCTCAAGTAATGGGATCCAAGTATATAGTAGATGATCATGTTATGTTAACTCGTCCTTGAAAATCAATTCTGAATAAAAATAGTATTAAATTTACATGTTAAAAGTAAAACTATCGGCAAATAATTAATGAATTTTGTAGAGAAAAAAAGAACAAAAAACAACACTATTGGCAATGTTTTTAGACATTTTCTTCGAAAGTATGAGCCGAAACAAATCATGAGAAGTATATACCATAATACCAGTACTGTAATATATGGTGTAACTTAAACTTTTTCGTTTGTATGTCTACGCGCCATCCGTTTCAGTCCTATTGACCGGAGTAAAAAGAAGAAGAAGGGCGATGGTGAACCGGTAACGATGGAGGGTGTGTCGGTTTTGGTATCTCCGGTGGAACCAGCGGCGTGTGTTGATCGGACTGTCACGCATCAGGTTTTGAATGCTAGCAAGCTATATATCAAATGATGATAAAGTTGACTAAAACCTATTACCACCCCCACAAACCAAAAGATCGATCATAAAGATTGTTAATTCGAACTTCTTTTTTAAAATCGCCCTTAAAACCACTAAAATTATTGTTGAGAGTGGGATTTGAACCCACGCCCTTTCGGACCAGAACCTTAATCTGGCGCCTTAGACCAACTCGGCCATCTCAACACATTTGCTACTTTAGAGTGCTTTGATCAATTGAACAGTGGTTGTGAACTGGGGATGAGTTAATTCATTATTATTATATATAATATAACATATACTAATAATTACTAAAAATCTATCACATCTAATTTCTCTATTCAAAATACTTAAACCTTTGATCTCATCTAAAAGGCATCAAATTCCTCTCATCTATTTTCTCTATTCACATTACTTAAGCCTTTTTTTTAGAGAAAACACATTACTTAAGCCTTTGACCTCACCTAAAAGTTATCAAATTCCTCTCATAACGTTTATTTTCTCATTCACAATACTTAAACCTTTGACCTCACCTAAAAGATATCTCATTCCTTCCACTAATTGATTCTTTAAAGCTGATTCTTTAGGCTTTGGTTCATGCACTAACTTATCTTCCACTTGATTCAATAGGTTCATCTACTACTAGTTTCTCTTGTTTAACATCATCGTTTTCATTCAATCAAATTCCATCACCAAGATGACTTAATATTATTGATTGCTTAGGATTTATAAGGTACTCTCTTTATCCCTTTTTATAAGTCCCCTTCTAGAAGTTTTTTTTGTCCCAAAATATAAGTCCCCTTTCTAAACTCAATGCATATTTTACTTAACTTACCCAAGTTACCCTTGTTAGTGGAAAAAATTTATGAAGAGAGATAGTGAGTTGGAGGAGGAGAGAGATTAAGTGGAAGGAGAGAGAAAAAGTACAAACTTGAAAGGAGAAGATAAAAGATTACAGAATTTAGAGTTTTAACTATATTTCTTAATATTTGCAATACAATTTGAAAGAGACTTATAAAAAGGAACATAGAGTACTATTTAATTGCAAAATGTTGAGTTTCAATTGAATTTTATAAAACAAAGAATCCAATTTACTAAAAACCCTCGTCTATGCTATTTGTCCTGAATGATATGCCAATTATTAATAATATAATATGTTAATAATTGATGTTTCCATCCCAACTCCCTATTATGCTCTCCAGTCATTAAAACGTATTTAATTTTAATACTAATAATAATAACAATAATTATGATACCCAAGGATGAAGGAAGATGTATGTAATATACTAATAACTATACTAAAACCAACAGTTGACAACAGTCTAGATGTCATCATCTTATAGTTCAACTTGAAAATTTCTAAATATTGTTCTGAATTCTGATATGAAAATTACATGATTGGTGAAGGAACATCTAAAGAAGCAGAGACTGTTAAACAGAACGATCTCTGAACTGTTTTAACTAGTTGTTTCCTTTTCCAGTATCCAAGATACTTCTAACCCCTCAACCATGTGTTTCGATACGATGAGTTGTCACGCAAAGAAGCATCATGAGGCTTGTATTCCATAACATAGCTGTGGGGAAGCTTTAAATGTCGTTTAATTGAATCTCTTAGAGCCATAACAGCCTGGTATATAAGCAAAATATGCTCAAGATATTTATCTAGAGACAGAAAGGTGGAGAAACAAAATAGGTAAACGGTTATTGTAATATTTTTAATCACCAACCTGATGATCTGATGCATTGCGATTCCATACGCTCAATATATCCTCATTGAAGCGGATGCTCAGGACCGCACCGCAAATGTTATCCCCATAATCAAGTTGATCACCCACCAAGGCAAGAACCTGCAAGCACATGCAAAATTAAATGACTAATATTAATGTCCATTATCTTGTATCCAACACAAGAAACCATTTCAGACAATCAGTCACAGAAAAGTTAAGTTATTACATCTCACGCAGGCCACAGATAAAAAATAAATTTTGCGAGGGTCCACAATCTCACTGTACACAGTACATCATTCAGAATAAGCACATTGGTAAATAAGAAACTCTAAAGCATCCATGTAGCCTATATATCAGCCTTAAGATAACATTGATGTTACTCAGTTTGGAAAAGAAAATTTAAAAAAAAAAAAAAAAAAAAAAAAAAAAAAAAAAAGGATGCTAAATGATATGCATCTCCTGATGAATTTGAATCACCTTCGTGTAACCATTTGACATGACAAGAGACTACAAGTATTCACATCAAAGGACATAGGTTGACGAGTCTCAATAAATAGGATCAACTTCTATCCCCTCAAGCAGACAGAAACGTACATGATCATTACTACATTGGAAATTGGAATTCCCAGGCATTAAATAGCTCGGGACAAAATCTTTCCTTCGGGAGTGGGCCCGCAATGTATATCACTAGAGGTACGTGTAACTAGCTACTTTAAGCAAAGAAATATAAGCTCTATTTACCTGAGCATAGTTATTAAATTGTTTCCCATCCATTATGAAAACCTCCTAACTGTTGCTAGAATTCAAGAAAGAATAAAGCCTCAAGTGGAGGTAGCAGAGAGATAAAATAGTTGACTCAAAAAATTCAGATTCTATCTCTCATAGCTTAATAAAAACAGCCAGGGTGATTTACTGTAAATGAACCTACAAACAAAGTATTTGCTAGGAATGAGACCATCCTCAACAATGGTTTTACCATACTTTAATAAAATAGTCTAAATATTTAAAGATTAAAGAGCACACACAACACACACACACACACACACACACACACACACAAGAAAATTATCATTCATAGAACAGGTCTAAAAGAAGCATATGCTTGATGTTTCAGTGTAGCAAGGTTCCTGTCAGTAATATTTTTAGAAGGATTGAAAAGCTAACAACTAGAAACCATTGGAGAAATGCCAATTTTAAAGAGATCTGTGACCTTCTCCATACAACAATTCAACAAAACCAAATTAGACCATGAAACAGAAAATTAGCATAAGCAGTTATGCAGTACTCTTTCTTACCAAATCTTCCCAAAAGCGACCTGAAACAACCTTTTTGAACCGAATTATCCACTTGCCACCATTGCAGTTTGCAGAGTCCTAAAATATAACAAATTTCATGAAAACCATAGAAGTCATCTTAAATTCAATATTCAAGATTTGACAGCAACTACATAATTCTATGCGAAAATTACTGTTATTGCTACATGCTGTTTGAACGCTAAGCCATGGATAATTACCTCCCATAGGGGACGAATTCCCTCCTTGAACAAATGCAAATCTGTTGGACTTGGCAAAGTAGAAGGACGGGCCAAATGACAATAACAGACCCAAAATCCTTCAACCTATACATACATTATGGTTACAGGTTAAAACTCATACCACTAAATTGAATTTGAATCAATGGGACAAAAGAAAAACTTATACCACGGTCAGGATTTACAATCTCCAAGATTTAGCTTTATGATCATATATAAATAGAACTTACTGTACTGAAATCCACAATTTTCTTTATATTGTCCTCGTACGCCGTCTGGGTTCGAACCCCAGGTGTCCGACGAGTGTACCAGAACACATACTTGTGCTGCTCAATGAAATGTAAAAACATAAGGGACTGCTAGGTTATCAATTAACAATTAACAAGCTATCCAAGTTTGACCCACAAAAATGACAAGCCAAGAAATGTAGCAACATTATACAAATAGAAACCCAAGTTACATAGAACACAGACTGATTAGCTTCACGAAACATAAAGTAGAACAGAAAACTCCAGCCATATCAAATGTAGCATAGTAGGATAACTGTCTCCCCTTTAATAAGGTGTTTTGAATCCTATAATAATTAGGATTTATCATAGAACACATATAAAATGCTGTTGTAGTTTTAAATTACTTCACCAAGGTTATAGGTTATTTGCACTACCAAAAAATCATTTTCAACAGATATTTCATTTCATCAATTCTTAACAGAGTCTTTACACATTCTGATCAGACTTCAAATTGCCTAACCAGATACTAAAACCATATGTGTTAAAAGCAAATTTCAGCAACTAAGCATTCGCATCGCCATCAATATGATTTACTTAAATACAAGCCACAGTTTTACGTTTTGAACCAAAAAAAAAAAAATCTACAAGCCACAGAATCTTTGGTGATACAGTGATACTTTACAGTAGAACAGATTCAATAATCTAAAAAACACTTAAAAACTACCTCTACATAATAAACAAAAGTTTTAACTTTATCATCATTTAAAATCAACATACTATAAGTGAAAATAATCTTTCAGAAAATGAAATAAATTTTTCACAAGTAACGTCCTTTGCTTGAAAGAGAAATTAAAGATTATATCTTTTACAATGTAAGATAATCAGTTCTATAAATCAAAACAAAAGGCTACAATCCATCATTACACCTAACCATTTCAAAATCATCATTTTGAAATTCTAAACAGATCTATACACAGAAAAATAAACTAAATCAATAAAACAAAACAATTGAAAACGAAATTAATGAAAAATAAAAAGTACCTTGAGAGGATGCAAACCGGCTTTGAGCTCACGAGCTTGGCGTTCTTCAACTTCTTTATTGATACTGTTATTATCAGAATCTGTGAATTCGTTGTTGTTATTATTATTATTCGAATCTTTGCTGCTGTTATTGATCTCTGCTTCCTTTTTTTCCGTGATTTCCATTTTCGATTTCGTTTTTCCCTCTTTTGAAAGAAGCCCTAAACTTTTCCTTCTCTTCTTATTAGATTTTACTGCTCCTTTTTTCCTTTCTTCTGAGGCCAATCAGTGGAGAAAGGGAAAGGAGGAGGAAACGGATGAAACGGTGCGTAGCGGGTTGATTTTTTTGTTTGCGTCGTGTTCGGCAAGTCGGTTGGCTAAAATCACGCTCAGTGTGTTTGGGAGCTTAATCCGGATAGGTTTATCCTGGGGATGGACTGATTTGTGCCAAGTGCCAACTAAAAAGTTTGAATAAATTTATTGCTAATTTTTATTAAATATAAAAAATATCCAAAGTATCCATAAAAAAAAATATCCAAAGTATTTGGTCCAAAAAAGCAACCAATATTTGGTTTATGACATAAAATCAATTTTAATTTTATTGAAATTATTACAAAATAATATAATATAATATATTTTAAGGGCAACTTCCTTTATAAATAATATTATATATATAAATAAAAGAAAAAAAACTCTAGAAGAAAGTGAAGGTTTCAAAATTATGAAATTAATTATTTATATATTTTTATTTTTATTTTTATAAATAAAGTTTGAATGGAAACTTGCAACCTAAGATGACATTAGCTTCATTTACATATGGCTTAAATCTTACTTATGGTTGACTTCCATTTTAGTGTTCAATATAAAAATTTTTAACTTTACTTCATAGTTATATATCATTATTTTATCCTTTGGGTAAAATGAACCAATTTATTGTCTACATAGTGCCTAAGAAACTACTCAAAACATTTTTGTTCATCAAAGAACCAAAATTTTGATTTAATTTATGAAATGTTCATTATTATTCCTTGAAAATCTCTACATGTCTTTGGGGATTTTCCACTTAAACCAAATAGATTCCATTCCAACAAAAACAAAAGCATATATGCATATTTTGCTATTACTTAAATAAATAGTAAATAGGAGTACTATGTGTTTCTTAAGAAGTCTATATACAAAATTTCAATATACACCTCTCCTAAATACATTAACTAATATTGAATTGCTAAATACCGCCCCATTTTTGCTATTTACCGCCCCAATTTTTACACTTTTGCCCTTTACTTCATTTTCTAAGATTTCAAATCCTCTGAAATCTTGAAACTATCACGAACGTAGAATAGCGTTAACGTGCTGTATTTTGATGACGATTTAAGAAAAATATAATTTTTTAGGAAATTTAAGGTTGATGACCGTGCCGCCCCAGGAGGGCGGCTTACCATGGGTTACCATGGCAAAAGTGTAAAAAGTGGGGTGGTAAATAGCAAAAATGGGACGGTATTTAACAAACCCCTAACTAATATTATACCTATATTACATACATATATATATATAATATTTATATGGTATAAAAATAGTACAGTTTTTCTCTTCTTTTCATTGGAAATCAAAATAAGTAACATTCTAATAGTAAAATGAAATTTTAAGAAAATAGAATTTGTGGCATTATAAATTATTATAATATAATAGCAAAAAAGATAGAAGAAAAAAAAAAGGCCCTTGTATATAAAAACAACAAAATAAAGGCCTTTTGGGCCAAAAAGGAAAAGAACCAAACCAATAACCAAACAACATCTTATGTTAGTTCCCTGTTTGTTTACCTAAGCAAAATCCAGTTTTTTTACAGCCACACGAGGCACAATTCTCAACCCACCAGGCCACCACCGTCACCATCGTCAGACATAAATAAAGCTTCCAACTTTGAAGTCCAACTGTTCAAAAAAATCTTAAAAATCCCATTTTACCAAAGCTCCAAACGCTTCCCAAAAAGCAGCACAAATTTTTAGACCCTTTTGATTTTTTTTGTTAAAAATAAAAATAATGGAAAGGTAACAGCCAACCAACCTAAGGCAGGCAGAGATTAGATTACCCACTCTCCCAAAATATAGCCCATACCCACCACCTTCCCTTCCCTTTTCCCAGACCTTGATAAATTAGAAATTTCCTTTTTTTTGTATATTTTTAATTTTTTCTGGGTTTCAATTTTGCCCATTTGCTTCTTCTTCTTCTTTTTTGTTGTTGTTGTTGTTGTTGTGAATTTTCCTTGTTTCGTTTCTTTCCTTTTCCTTTTTGAGTTTTATAAATCAAATCCATTATGGGTTCTTCCTCTTCGTCTGTTCTTCTTTTCTTCTGCATCATATCACTTTATTCAATGCGCAGCGTTTTTGGTTCTTCTATATGCTCTCTTCAAGCTGATGTATTCAATAAAAATCTTCAATTCCAGTGCTCTCCTTCGATCTCTCCAATTCCCCCTCTCGAGGTACGTTTCCTTAGCATTATTTTTGTTGAATTTTAATTCTTTTTTTAAGTTCTGGGTTTCTTTATTGATTGATTTTGGGGAAATGGCTCATTTGAATTTGGTTTTAATTTTTTTTATTTGAATGATTGTTATCTTAGTTGCTCCGGTTAATCTTGGATTCTATTTAATTGTGATTTTGTATAATTTTGTTGAAAGTAGGGAAATTTTAAAAAAAAATGTGAAATTTTGGGTTCTTTTGGCAGAAATTTTAGGGCTTTATTATGGTTTTTTGTGTTAGTAAAATCATGAAGAAATGAAGCATCAGAATAAAGGTTTATGGTTGACTTTAAGAATGCTTGGGGGAATTGGGTTCTTATGGTATTATTTAAAGAGAAAATAGAAATGAAATTGCAAAATTTGTGTGGCATTTATTTTTTCTATTATATTAGTCTTTTTCAAATGTTAGTCTTGGTTAAGGACTTTGAACATATTTTCTTCTAGAATATGGAACTGAAACAATATTATGTATGCAAAACAATATTAGTCTTATTCTGCCTGGGAAATTAAAATTCAATAATGGATGCTGAAGTTCTAGGATATATTTAAGAACAATCATTTAGTGAGGATGATGTAGGTAGTTTCACATCAATTAGGCAACTTTCTGATTTTATTTAGCTGAAAACAGGGATGGTGTATGATGAAATGGGAGTTATGCAAGAAAGTGCTATAGTTGCAGCTTAAGTCTTAGATTCTAGGACTTTTAGCCTTGTGCATTTCTAGCTGATATATCACTTCTTCCATTCCAAATTGAATATCCATCTTAAATTTTTTGCATCTTTCAAAATAATGTACACTTCTGCATTGTTTCCCTTTATTGAATTATAACTTTAGCTGGAAACCTCTAACTTTTCTGTCCCTGCCACAGTAAAAGCCGTAAGTTAGAGCCAGAATACCCTGCTTATATAGTTTGTGCAAAAGTTTCTATCTTTTAAATGTTCTGGATCTCCAACTTTCTTCTAGGCACTAATGAGCCAAAATTTTTATCCATTTCTTGCACATCATCATGGATAATGATATCCATGAACCTGGTCCGTAGTCACTTGATCAAGGATAATGATATCTTGCATGTGCCCATCCAAGTTTCTAAAGTTAAACCTCTTATAGGATGCAACTAGTTTATGGTCAGTTGATCTATAAGTGCACCCAAGCAAATTATTATGTTTCTTAAATCGGAGTGCTTGGCTCTATTATTGTGCGGCTTGTGATGCTATAATTAGCAAAATTTTCTGTTCAGCTGAAGTATTGGAATCTGAACAGTTAACTATTGGAAAAAGTAGTATGGTTTTGAAAACAAGAGTTACTTCATAAAAGTAGTTTGTGAATTTTCAAATGGCACTGATTTTATTAGACAAATATACACTAAAAAGTCGTTGATGTTGTCAGTAATTCAAAAGTCAAACCAGGTGCTCCATTCCCTTCCTTTTCCCTTTATACCCTTAAACTCATACAAAATTGTAAATTTTTGGCAATTAATTTTTCCCTATTTATTTATTTATTTATTTATTTTTCTAAGAGTTCCATAGAATGTTGTTAGATTAGATGATAATATTATCTTGACCACCAACATGTATCCTCGAATATTATGTGAGTAAGTAGGACTGATCCAATTCCCTGATTGAGGCTTTTCAATTCATCACATATTTGGCTTTATACTTGCCATTTTTTTTTTAAATTAGCCTAGATCAGTCTGCCTTGTTCAAGGATTAATATTTTGCTCAACTTGCTCTTTCTTTGAGACATATCTTCTGATATTATCTTATAGAATATGTTTCTCATTTTTGTTTGCAGGTGGATGGAAACTTTCTTTATAGAGCTTTGACTTCCAGAAAATGGAATGGTTACACTTCTGTGCTCTTTTATGCTTCCTGGTGCCCATTCTCAAACAGATTGCGCCCAAAATTTGACATTCTCAGTTCTATGTTTCCTCAAATAGAGCATCTGGCAGTTGAACAATCTTCAGCATCACCAAGGTGTGTAGCCACTTATCCTGCTTTCAGTTTTAGTCTTTGTGTTGCGTTTTCTTACCTGTATGTCTTGACTACAAGACTTATAAACTTAATGAGGATGTATTCTTTGATAAATCTTGCAAGGAAAAGGAACAAAGAATTGTAACTGTTAGTAGTGGGCTGCATAACGTGTTTGCCATGAATTTAGGCAATGCAATTCATTGGTCTCTTTTTATGGCTGAATCCTCATATTCAAGCTAATTTGAGTTGTGTTGGTTTGGCGAACCAAACTAAATTATAAGAAAAACTCCGCGTGCATCGTCAATTGAATTGATTTGTCTGCTAATAGTATTTTGTGTAACTGTTACTTTTCGAATCAAGTTCCTGGGTCTACAGTCTTAAACTTACAAAGTATTTATGCCTTTTGAAGAAATTTCTCTTTGAATTTTTAAGTTTTCCATTGTTTTATCATGTCTGAGTGGAGCATGAGATGCTTATGTCCACTAATCATGGAAAAACTGAATGTTAATAATTGCGGGGTTTGGTGCTTCTTTTGTGCTCCTTTGGTATTGAGTTCTTTACTGGTACCAGAATCGGTTCTCCATTTAATACACATTGCTTAAGAACAGATATTCTCATTATAAGAAACAAAACTTTGCTTCTTAATTATGGGTACATGATAGAGAAGTACGAAAACTGTTCTTTTTCCTCCCCTTTAAATTTACCAAAATTTCTGATTTCACTGCTAATGCCTTTGATTTGTTTTGTATCACAGTATGTTTTCAAGGTATGGAATTCACAGCGTGCCATCTATTTTAATTGTCAACGAGACGTCAAGGGTGCGCTATCGTGGTTCGAGAGATCTCAAGTCAATTGTACAATTTTATGAGAAAACAACAGGTAATTGCTCTCTATGCCAAATGTGTCTTCTATTGCTTTTGCCTTAGGTATGATCCCCTTGAAATTGGCAATGCCAAAATTCGTTATTTAGTTGCAAAAGTTCTTCGGCTTACAAAACTAGCTGTGATGTTCAAGGTTGGGGCATAACAGATCTGTAGGTCCTTAGGCCTAGTTTGCCAGTCAAACACAACTTACATGTTTCTTAACATGAGTGTCTGCATTTCAGGATCTGAAGCAGTTCAATATGTTGCTGAAAATGAACCCCCTATACCAGGGCAAGAGAAGGATAATATGTTAGAGTCATGGAATGAGTCATCCCCAATGGAAATAGTAAAGCGGGAGCCCTACTTAGCATTTTCTGTGTTGTTTCTCTGTTTAAGAGTTCTTCTATCCATATTCCCTGAAGTTCTATCTCGTCTCAAAGCTCTCTGGGTTTCATATGCACCGCACTTGAACTTGGAAATATTTGGTGAAACAAGTCAATTGTTTGCACGAGCCCTTCAGATGGTCGATGTGAGGAGAGTTTGGACCAAACTGAGGCTATGCAAGACCAGAAATTTTCATCACGGTGCAAAGAGTGCTCGTGTTTGGGCTTCTTCACTGGCTTCTGTCTCTTTGGGTGAATCTTCTTCTGGTAGGTCATCATCGGCATCCTAGGTGAGTTAAAGAGTACTGAGCTTAAAGCATAGGAAAGAGCTTATCAAGCGAATATAGTATATTACAAATCTCGATGATGCTTTGGGACATCTAGTCCCCTCTTTTCCTCTCTTCTTTCATACTAAAATCTATTGATAGTCTTGATAGCTAAATTTGTTAACCTTTGTTTGAGTTGGGTTTTTTTTTTTGGGAGGAAACCAACTAGCTTGTAAATCTGAGAACAGCTTTCCTTTCTTGTGTATATTACTACTACTTATTTGGAGGAACATCTTTACTTCACACATCAGCAGAATGTAATCTTTACTTTAACTGCTCTGCCTCTCTCTCTTGATAATTACATTTTCCATTCGAAAATTTACTCTGCTTCAATTGTTCAGCAAAATTTGCCATATACATACATAACATAAAGGAGAATTACAGATAGTGTGATTGATAAAACAAATGAGCAATGAAAAGTTAACAAAAGAAATTGCCATTTGTTATTGTTATAAAATTTAATTTTAGTTTTACATAAATGATAATCTTGACCCCATAATAATATTTGTTGCTTAATTACACTTGTATGTAATATCAGTATCACTATTGCATTATCAAATACAAGCAATGTCCCATCTGCATGTGGCTTTTTTGCCTTTTTTCAGTCTTTTTTTTTTTTTTCTTTTTTTCCTTTTTCTTTCGTAGCTTCATAAATCAGATTGCCATTTGGTCCGCATGCTTACACAAGCAAAATTGCCCTTTTTATTATTTTGTTCAGCTTTGGACCCTTAGTTTGCATGCAAAGTAAACCATCATTTCCTCATAGTGGAAAGAAAACCCAGAAATGTAACTAATTTTGAAGATAATTGCCCCATTTCCTATTCTTCTACTTAACAATTGAAATAGTTGACAAGTTTAAAAGTAATTGATTGTTGAACCGAAGTGAATTTAATCTACAAATTAGATGATGGTCTAGATTTATCTCTCTAAGGTGTCTAACTTAGGAGGCTCATTAGTTTTTTTTTTCTTGCCCAAAGGAGGCTCATTAGTTGATTAGATTATTAATTGCCTTGGCTTTCTAGTTAATTTCAATACTACTCCCTCTGTTTCTTTTTAATTATCTCAACCTCTTGTTCCTTTTTATTGTCCCCTCTATTAAAATGATATATTTGTCCTGCTTTGAAACCACAAAACTCATTAAATATGATAGCTGGCAAGAGTAAATTATACCAATTAAATGTAGGGCAATATGGTAAAGTAAAGTAAATTTTGTATAAAATTCAACAAAATAACTACTTTTTTAAAATAAATAAAGTAGTTAAAAGGGACAATTAAAAAGGAACAGAGAGAGTATAATCTAAAAGATCAAAAAGAACGATTAGGCGAAACCTAACAAAAATTTCGGTATGATCATCAAAATATCATTAATAAAACTTAATTTTGCATTAATCAAAATTAATTACTAAATTGATAACTTTATTTAAAATCCATCCCGTTGTCATCTCTAATTACCCTATCCAAAATTAATGCCTTGCAAACATAAAAAGAATACAAGGGATCTCTTTGTGCCCAAAAAGAAAGGATTAGTAGAGCAATCCCTTTCCTTTCCCATCTCTAATTAGGTTTAGGTGAGCCAATTTCAATCTATAGCTGCTTTTAGGATAGGCTTGTGACAATAAATTTTCCACGCCTAATTAATTCACAATTTAGTACTTCAAATGCAACATATGAAGCCTTTTTCTGCAACGTGTTAGGTTTCCATGGAAAATGACTTTGCAAAACAGACAATTTTCTTTTCCCTTTCTTATGGTTCCTTGCAAGACAAGCACATCCCCTTGTGCATAACTATAGAGCAAAAATGGACGTTTAAAATGCAAGCAAGTGTTCAGTTATCTATCTCTCATAAACACTAAACTTTCTATT
>AWWV01008177.1:0-33100 GCA_001974805.1 Corchorus capsularis
ACTTGAATGGTGCATTCTTCTTCATAACACTTGTAATAGGGGCGGCTAAGGTGCTAAAGTCCTTAACAAACCTCCTATAGAATCCGGCTAGTCCATGAAAAGATCTCACTTGTCCAACGTTGGTGGGTGTTGGCCATTCTTTGATTGCCTTGATCTTTTCCTCATCAACCTCTATTCCTTGCGATGAAACCACAAAACCAAGAAAAACAAGCTTGTTTGTGCAAAAGGTGCACTTCTTAAGGTTAGCATACAATTTCTCAACCCTAAGTACATCTAACACACATCTTAGATGCTTAACATGCTCATCTAGGTTTCGGCTTTACACAAGTATATCATCAAAATAAACAACAACAAACTTGCCAATAAAAGCTCTTAAAACATGATTCATTAATCGCATGAATGTACTAGGTGCATTAGTCAATCCAAAAGGCATAACTAACCATTCATACAACCCTAATTTAGTTTTAAAGGCAGTTTTCCATTCATCACCCTCTTTCATGCGAATTCGATGATAGCCACTCTTAAGATCAATCTTAGAAAATAAGCAAGCACCATGCAATTCATCAAGCATATCATCTAATCTAGGAATAGGGTGACGGTACTTTATCGTGATGTTGTTTATTGCCCTACAATCAACACACATTCTCCAAGTCCCATCTTTCTTAGGAACAAGCAACACAGGAACGGCACATGGAGAAAGGCTTTCACGCACAAAACCTTTTTGAAGTAGCTCACCAACTTGTTTCTCCAATTCATTTGTTTCTTCAGGATTTGTCCTATAAGCTGGCTTATTTGGAATTTGCGCCCCAGGGATGAAGTCAATTTGATGTTCAATCCCCCTAATTGGTGGTAAACCACTAGGAATCTCCTCAGGAAACACATCTACATAATCACTCAAAAGAGAAACAATGTTGCTTGGAAGCTCGCTTTCCAAGTGGTTAGTGCTCACAAGTGTATATTTAAGCAAAAGCAAGATCAAAACAGAATTATCATTCAAGGCTTCTTTAATCTCACTCTTAGTAGCTAACATACACTCCTTATTAATCTTTTTAGAACTAGCATGCTTGACTATATCGCAATTAGCATGATTAGTCTTCTCTTTAGCCCTAAATTCCGAATCTATCTTAGCAAAATCCTCTTTCAATTTCAATTGATCTTTTAAAGCCTCTTGAGGTGATAACGGAATAAAAGTAAAGGGCTTCTTACCACACATGAGAGTATATTGGTTCGTCTCACCATCATGTTGAACTTTGTTGTCATATTGCCATGGTCGTCCAAGTAGTACATGGCATGCTTGCATGGGTAAGATATCGCACAATACATCTCCTTTGTACCTGCCCAAACAAAGAGAAACTAAAACTTGTTTGTTAACCCTAATTTCCTCCTTATCGTTGATCCAACCCAAACTATAAGGCTTAGGGTGTCTTGTAGTGGGTAATTGCATCTCCTTCACCAAATAAACACTAGCTATGTTTGTACAACTCCCACCATCAATAATCACACTACTAGGCTTCCCATTCGCATACATCCTAGTATGAAACAAGTTCTCCCTTTGGTTGTTCACATCATCTTTCACATAAGCACTCAAAGTTCTCCTAGCAACTAAACTTCTAAGTGCAAAACCGTCACCATCATCACTATCATCATGCGTATCTCCTTCATCATCTCCATCACCACTTGATCCAAGCGCAATATATTCATCTTCACTTACAATCTCGCCATTGTCATTAGTGAGCATGACTCTCTTGTTAACGCAATCTCTTGCAAAGTGTCCATATCCTTGACACTTGAAACACTTTACATAGCTTTTAGAAGATGAGCTAGATGAAGATTTAGAATCGGTTTTAGGGGTCATAACCTTATGAGCAGACTCCTTTTCCTTTGGATGACTTGACATCCTTCTTGATTGGAGTTTTCCATGAGCTTGATGATGATGATGTAAAGCTCTTCTTATTCCTTTTTACTTGGCTTTCGGCCTTCAAAGCATGTTGAAGCAATTTCTCAACCTCATAGTGTTGTTGCATCTCCACAATATCATGAATTTCTCTATTCAGTCCCGCCAAGAATCTAGCTATAGTAGCTTGTGGAGCTTCATCGATCTCGGCCCTTGACATCAACAAAATCATCTCGGAGTAGTATTCATCAACACTCCTAGTTCCTTGCCTCAAGGATTGTAACTCTTGGTAGAGACCATTAGTGTAAAAGCTTGGAACAAACCTCTTCCTCATATAACTCTTTAGACCTAACCAAGTGTTGATCGGCCTTTCCAAGTTTCTTCTTCTTGTTTGCACCAATTGATTCCACCAATTTAAAGCATTCTCCGTGAATTCAAGAGTAGCAATTTGTACCTTCTTTGGCTCGGCATGAGGATAGTAATCAAAATACATATCCAATTTGGACTCCCACTCCAAGTAATCGGATGGAGACCCTCTCCCATTGAATTTAGGGATTTTGTACTTGATGTTGTCTTTAGACTCCTCTATCTCAATTCCTCTCCTAGGCCGCATGTTTTCATTGTGAGCTTGCCCACCAAGTTCTTGTTGCCTTAGTCTCTCCATGGGATCGATTCTAGCAATTTGCCTCGGTGGTGGAGGATGCTCCTCTTCATTGTTGCGTGCGACATTAGCTCTTTGAGGTGGTTGAACTTGTTGATTTTGGCCATCCCTTACTTGTTGGACTTCATTGGCCAAGGTATCGAACTTAGTATTCATATTGTCAAAACGTTGCATTAGAGCTTGCAACATAGCAGCCACGTTTGGTTGCTCTTGTTCTTCTTCCATTATACCTACAAAAAGAACAAACATTAGTGGTAAAAATCCTCACAAGTGTGTGTGTGCTTATACCTTTGACTTGTGCTCTCGTCTTTGTACTCAAGTCCTATGGATTGGCGGTCCACTACTCTCTTAATGATCTCACAAGATTTGCCTTTTACTAGCTTCAATAGGCCTAATAAGAGCAACTCCTAGAGCACTCCTTTCTTCTGGTGACCTACTTGAGGAACAAACAATTAATAGCAAAGTTATTTGTGAATCAAAAGAAAAGTGATCTTAAAACAAACCAAACCACTTAATGCAGGCTCCTTATGTCGAAATTCTTCTCCAAAGTTGCTGCACAAAAACTCAATTCAAGCATAAATCACAATATCAAATCGGTTAGCATAAACCCTAGTACCACTTGAATCCAATAGGGTTTGTAACCTGAAATTCTTCAAATCAAATCACAATTAACAGCAAAAGCAATCCAAGGATCCCAATTCACAATCGATTAGAGTTATTGCAACTAATTAGATCAATTGCACAAGAAAACCCTAATTCCCAAATTTCCCAAACTAAGAACCCTAGTTCCTGGAAAAAATAGATAATAGCAATGATTTTTTTTATTTTTTCAATATTTTTCCCAGAAAGATTACACCAAAATAAGGCCAAAGCTCAAATTTCACAGCTTTCCGAGCTCAAACGAATCCAGAAAAAAAATCACAAGTTTCTGGTCGAAAATTTTTTTTATTTTATTTTATTTTTTTATATTTGTCGATATAACTACTAGTTATGAGGGGTTCAAATCTGAAATTTCAAAGTAAAACGATGCAAGATGAATCGGCTATGAATTTTTGAAGTTTCTGAATTTTTGAATTTTTCAAGAAGGGTGGTGCGATATGAGTGTGGGTGAAATCGATGGGATGAATGATGAGTAAAAAGGTCGGTCTTGTCCGGATGGCCCAATCGATGGCCGGTTGTGGCCGGTTGGTGCGCCAAGCGATGGCCGGTTGTGGCAGGACATGTCCATGTCGCGTGGCCGGTGATGGCCGGGCATCTCCGAGTCGCGTGGCCGGTGTTGGCCGGGCTTCTCCAAGTCGCATGGCCGGTCACTCGCGCCTCCAACTCCATGCTCCTCCAAGCTAGCATCGATGACATCTCCTTGATCTTCATTGGCTCCAATGTGTTCTTCTAAGCCATGATAAGCCCTTGGCGCATCAATTGTCCCTTTTATCAACACTACGCCCACTAGAATCTAGAGTAAAATTACTCTCTTTTACTCATTGCATTTTATCAATCATGGTATCCACTCTTTGTATCATAGTTTGCAACATGGCAGCCAAGTCGTTGGCTTGATTTTGTTCTCCTTGTTGACCCTCCATGGTACCTACACAAAGAACAAAAATTAGTAGTTAAAATCCGCACAAGTGTGTGTGTGATTATACCTTTGACTTGTGCTCTCGTGTTTGTACTTAAATCCTATGGATTGGCGGTCCACTACTCTCTTGATGATCTCACAAGATTATGCCTTTTACTAGCTTTCAATAGGCCTAATAAGAGCAACTCCTAGAGCACTCCTTTCTTCTCGTGACCTACTTGAGGAACAAACAATTAGTAGCAAAGTTATTTGTGAATCAAAAGAAAAGTGATCTTAAACCAAACCAAACCACTTAATGCATGCTCCTTATGTCGAAATTCTTCTCCAAAGTTGCTGCACAAAAACTCAATTTCAAGCACAATCACAATATCTATCGATTAGCATAAACCCTAGTACCACTTGTCTCCTATTCTGTACTACTTGAATCCAATAGGGTTTGTAACCTGAAATTCTTCAAATCAAATCACAATTAACAGCAAAACCAACCCAAGGATCTCAATTACACAATCAATTAGAGTTAATTGCAACTAATGAGATCAATTGCACAAGAAAACCCTAATCCCCAAATTTCCCAAACTAAGAACCCTAGTTCCTGGAAAAAATCGATAACAGCACAGATTTTTTTGATTTTTTTCAATATTTTTCCCAGAAAGATCACACCAAAATAAGGCTAAAGCTCAAATTTCACAGCTTTCCGAGTTCAAACGAATCCAGAACAAAAATCACAAGTTTCTGGTCGAAATTTTTTTTTTTATATATTTTTCGATATAACTACTAGTTATGAGGGACTCAAATCTGAAATTTCAAAGCAAAACGATGCAAGATGAATTGGATATGAATTTTTGAAGTTTCTGAATTTTTGAATTTTTCAAGAAGGTGGTGCGATGAGTGTTTGGGTGTGTTGTGATGGATGAAAACGTGATGATTGATGTATAGAAGGATAGATTTACCGATTGAAGATGACAACCTATGCTCTGATAACCAATTGATAAGAATCTAGTTGTATTAGATTCAAATCCAACCTTTGAATATCCACCAAAGTCGACTTGAACTTCTTCAACTCCTAGACTTGTATGTCGATGACCCTTCACAAAGCTATCCCTCCTCTTTCGTCGTCCTTAAGCACTCAATTAGACCTGCAATTGAATTCTCAAGATCACAAGATTCACAAACAACTAAGTTATCTCAACCTAATTGCTTGCTAGGACTCTACAAGATGAAGAACCCTAAGTTTGCTCAAACTAGAACAATGAAGCTAAGATAATCAATTTGGAAAAATAATCCTCAACTTTATTAATCAACTCAACTTCAACTTTTACAAGAGATATTGGTGGCCTTATATAGTGATAGGGTCAACCAAAATCCTAAAATAAATCCTAATTTTCGTCCAAATATAAGGGCTAGGGAAAAACTAGTGTTTACCCAACTAGGAAAAGGAAATAAAGACATAATTAAACTAGGATTGGACTTAGTCAACCAAGGCCCAATCCAAATAAGGTCCAAACTTAAAAAATAAGCTAATCTAAGATAGAATTAAGCCCAAACAAAGATAACTAATGATAATGGGCTCATGTCATGATGTCAATCCGGCCATCTAGAATCAATAGCAAGCAATGTGATGAACTTGTAATTGATTTGTAATTTCTTGCCCAAATCATCACCAAAGCTCTTCCATTGAACTTCAATGGTCTTCAAGTCTTCAAGATGAGTTCGAACAAGGCCCATGAGTGCATCCTTGAATCTTTTAGCTCTTGCTCTTGTCATCGGATCTAATGGCATCTTCTTGGTGAATTACGATTCCATCCTCTCCTTTAAGCTTGTCCATGCCTCCTTGCAGCCCTTGGTCATCCTTTCCATGCTCTCCATGCTTGTCTTCAAGTCTATAATAAGTCCTTGGCGCATAATTCCTTCGATGATAAGCCTTGGGCGCATCAATGAGCTCGCATGTAGACAAACATTCTATTCTTCCAACATTGGTAATTAGTCCCATCAAACAGAGGAGGTCTGTGAGTGGACTCGTATGAGTTGCTAGAGGGGGGTGAATAGCAGACTTTTAAAACTTTGAAGAACTTACTAACTCTTCTGCAAAACAGAAAGTTAGTGCGACCAATATATATGACAAAATTAGTGGGAATAAAAGAAGACAGAACAATCTTGCGACTAACTCAGATATGCAGAACAGATAAAGGAACAAGTGCAATATGGAAACAGATAAATAGCAGAGAGGTTAAGGGATAGACGATGGCATGCAATGAAAGCTTTAATACAGAGTAACTAAAAGGGATTAGAGTTATCTTATCAATGCACAACAATTTATAGAGGTTCGGTCCTCCTGACCTACGTCTTCTACCTTGGTTCCCCACCAAGGATTTCAACCAATCCACTAATCCAATGTAGCTACGGGCCTACACCAAGCCTTTACAGCAACCAAGCTTTCCCAAAGCTTGACAACACAGAGCTTTCCCCAAGCTCAAACAAGTGCTCCCCGCACTGATCAATAACCTAAGCTTTCCCCAAGCTTAGAACAAGTGTTCCCCGCACTGTTTACAATCAAGGATATAGTTTGAAGAGTGTGTAGAGTGATCCTATATGATCTAGATACACTGAGTAGGTTCAAGGTTAAGTTCAGGCAAGATTTACAATGAATAGAGTTTTGAGTGATCTTGCAAAAACCAAGTAGTATGAAAAAGTTGAGTGTGGCGCTTATTGGTTGTATTTCTTGTTGTATCTTCTGTCTTTTTCTTGAGTCTTTATATAGTCAAATCTGCCTCCAACGATCTTCTCCTTATTAAATGCAAATCCCTCAAATCTGTCAATTTGTTTCCTTAAATACTTAGATTTGCTTCCAACGATCATATTCTTTATCAATTCCAAATCCTTCAAATCTGTCAATTCATGGCGTTGAAAGTTCCATTTGAATTATAGCCGTTGTAGTTGACTTTATCTATCGTTTTGTAAGATCTGACTTGATGTTGATGTCTGGTAGTCCCACTAAAGTGATGCTTCTTATTATTGGCACTAATTCTTGCTTCTGGTATTGACTTTTGCTTCTGGTATTAGTCCCACTAAATTCACCTTCCACATTGTTGGCACTAATACATCCTTCTGCTGAATATCTTATCTACAGTAACTTGTAGCTTCTACTTCTGCCTTGATGTGCTGAGCTAAGTCTTCATCAATCCTTCTTGACTTGAGCTTTCCATAAGGGCTTAAATCATAGTATGCTTCCTCTGTGCTAATGAGTTTCATGTGAATTGGTTTGGCCATAACCGTACATTAAGTATACTACTCAATTAAACACTGCACAATAGATAGCTTGATTAGTCACACTAAATAGAATGTTTTGTTATCATCAAAAACACATGGAGTCAACACTCTGAAGAAGTACAAGCACTCAATCAAGAAGATGAACTTGAAGTTGTACTTACCAAGAGTTTACATCAAGAAGCAATCGAGGAAGCAGAAGTCGAGGTGCCAGAAGAGGTAGCATAAGCTGTTAAAGATCTAAGATCAACGGAAAGAGAGATGGAATCAGTCTCTTATATCAACCTAGAGCCAACGCCCAAGGCTTTGCCATCCATCATTCAACCTCCTGAAGTCAAGCTGAAACCACTTCCTGAAGGCCTGAAGCATGTTTTCCTTGGAGAAAAAGAGACCCTACCTGTTGTTATTTCAAGTAAATTAAATAATTTACAAGAAGAACAACTAATCAGAGTTTTGAAGGAGTACAAGGAAGCTATTGGATGGACTGTAGCTGACATCATGCATAGGATTCGACTTGAAGATGATGCAGTAGCAGTTCGACACCCACAAAAAGACTAAATCCAAATCTTGCTCAAGTTGTCAAAGAAGAAGTTCTCAAATTACTTGGACTTGGTCTCATTTATGCTATATCAGATAGTAAATGGGTCAGCCCTGTCCAAGTAGTTCCAAAGAAGTCTGGATCACTGTCGTAGAAAACAAGGAAGAAGAGCTGGTTCCTCAAACACTGCAGAATGGATGGAGAGTATGTATCGACAACAGAAAGCTGAACACTGCAACAAGGAAGGACCACTTTCCATTGCCGTTCATTGACCAGATGTTGGAGAGATTAGCTTGCAAGGCCTACTATTGTTTTCTTGATGGGTATTCAGGATACTTTCAGATTCCAATTGCGCCTGAAGATCAAGTGAAGACCACTTTTACATGCCCTTTTGGTACGTATGCCTACACAAGAATGCCTTTTGGTTTATGCAATGCACTTGCAACTTTTCAAAGTTGTATGATGAGCATCTTTCAAGATTATGAGGGAGATAAGATGGAAGTATTCATGGATGATTTCACAGTCTATGGAGATAACTTCAATCAATGCCTTAATAATCTAGAACTCATCTTAAAAAGGTTTGTTGAAACCAAATTGGTGTTGAATGCCGAAAAGTGTCACTTCATGGTAGAACAAGACATTGTTCTAGGCCATGTAGTCTCCAAAGAAGGGATGCAAGTCGACAAAGCTAAGGTTGACATTGTCCAGAACCTACCTTATCCAACATGTGTCAAAGATATCCGTTCATTCTTAGGCCATGATGGGTTCTACAGAAGATTTATCAAGGACTTCTCAATGATCTCAGCACCAATGTGTCGACTACTTCAGAAGGATGTAGAGTTTGAGTTTGGAGATGATTGCAAAGAAGCATTTGACAAATTGAAGACTGCCCTCACCACCACTCCAATTGTGAAGCCACCTGATTGGAAACTACCGTTCGAGATCATGTGTGATGCAAATGATGTCGCTATTGGAGATGTTCTAGGTCAGAGAGTAGACAAGGTACCTCATGCTATCTACTATGCTTCAAGAACTCTAGATGCTACTGAGAAGAACTACACCACCATAGAGAAAGAGATGCTTGTCGTTGTCTTTGCTTTGGGGAAGTTTCGACAATATATTCTAGGATCTAAGGTGATAATTTACTCCGATCATGCTGCATTGAGATATCTAATGTCAAAGAAAGAAGCAAAAGCTAGGCTTATGCAATGGCTTTTGTTATTTCAAGAATTTGATATCGAAATCAAGGACAAGAAAGGAGCAGAAAACGTTGTTGTTGATCATCTAAGTAGAATTGTAGGCAAGGAAGAAGGAACTGCGATTAATGAAGCCCTGCCTTTTAAAGACCTGTTTGCCTTATCTCAAGTTCCTTGGTATGCTGATATAGTAAATTATTTAGTTGTTCGCCGCCTACCTTCAGAACTGAGCAAGTGGAAAAAATTGAAGATCATAAGTGATGCCAAGTATTACTTATGGGATTCGTATTTATGGAGACATGGACCTGATCAAGTCATGAGAAGATGTATTCCTGATAACAAAATCCAATCGGTTCTGAAGTTCTATCATAGTGATGAATGTGGAGGCCACTTTGGACACAAGAAGACCACAAGAAAGATTTTGGATTGCGGATTTTAATGGCCTACACTCTTTAAGGATTCTTATGAACATTGCAAGACTTGTCCACGCTGTCAGAAAGTTGGAAATATATCGAAAAGGAATCAAATGATTCAATCTCCTATACTCGTTGTTGAAATATTCGATATATGGGGTATTGATTTCATGGGACCTTTTCCTCCATCAGATAAGAAGTATTACATCCTTCTAGCTGTGGATTATGTTTCTAAATGGGTTGGAGCTGTAGCTACGGAAAAGGATGATGCTAGAATAGTAGTCAAATTTATAAAGAATAACATTCTTTATAGATTTGGGATTCCAAGAGCTCTCATCAGTGATCGAGGTACTCACTTTTGCAACAAAATTGTGCAAACACTGGTAGAAAAATATGGAGTTAGCCATAGGGTATCTACTTCATATCATCCTCAAACCAGCGACCAAGCTGAGATATCCAATCGTCAAGTGAAGCTGATTCTTGAAAAGACAGTCAATGTTCAAAGAAAAGATTGGAGTATGCGACTAGGAGATGCTTTATGGGCTTATCGTACAGCTTATAAGACACCTCTAGGTATGTCCCCATACAGAATTGTGTTTGGAAAGCCATGCCATTTACCTGTGGAGATAGGGCACAAAGCATGGCGGGCAGTAAAGCAATGCAATCTTAACTTTGACAAAGCTGGAATTCAAAGGATGCTACAATTACAAGAGCTTGAAGAAATAAGGAATAAAGCATATGAGAATTCAAGGATTTATAAGGAAAACACAAAAGCTTTACATGATCAAAGGATATTAAGGAGAATGTTTCATGAAGGTCAAAAGGTTTTGTTATTCACAAGCTCAATAAGAGGATTTCCTGGAAAATTGAAATCAAGATGGGCTGGACCTTTTGAAGAAGTGAAACTATATTCCAATGGATCGGTGGAAATCTTTAATCCAGTCAACAATGACCAATTTAGAGTCAATGGACAAAGACTCAAACCTTTCTTTGAACCATTATCAACAGGAATGATTGAAGAAATTGAGTTGGAAGAACCCATTTATCTTCCAATTTGATATTGAAGGAAGGAAGTCAAGCTAATGACTCTAAAGAAGCGCTCATTGGGAGGCAACCCAATTTTAATTTTAATTTTCAATCTTAATTTTTATTTTGGTTTTATGAAATTTCTCCATTAAATTGAAGAAAAATTATCCAAGGAGTAAGAAGTACCAAGCACCGAGCCATAGACTATGTATGACCGGTTGTGACTCGGCTAACTTGTAAGCATGATCGGTCATGCCTCAGCATTGCCGCGCCATCATTAGGCCCAACCTCGCACTGCTCCAGGTCATTGCCCGACCATTGCCGAGCCATGCCAAGCATCAGCCCGGATAGCACCAGGCTACAGTCCGCGCAGACCAGGTCATAGTCGGCCACATCCGAGCTCCAGTCCGCTCAAGTCCGAGACACGCACACCACAGACTGCAGCTAGGCTTTTACCCGCGCCATACAAGGCCATGTCCCGGTCATCCAAGGAGTTTGCCGCGCCATTCCATGCCAAAGCATATTAGGATTTTGATTTCCTATTTTTATTAGGAAATTGAGTTCCTAATTGTTTTCCAATTGCAATCTTAATCAAGGTATGTTTCTTACTTTCTACTCTAACTAAAACCTCTTAAACTTAGGATTTGATCACTATATAAAGGTACCTCTATCCCTCCTTTTTATTCATCAAAAGCAAGAAGCAAAATTAGAGAGTAAATTTTTGATAGAGAGAAGTAATACTGAGAGTTAAAGTTTCGATTAGAAGTTATTTTGAGAGAAGCAAAGTCGACAAGGCTATAAGCATGTCGACTAGTTGGAGAAGCAAGTCGATTCGACTAACCTCTCAAGCTAAGAATATTTTGATATCCCCTAGCCCTCTTTTGAAGATGTCGATGATGCTAGCAACCACCACCATGGATTTTGAAGTTCAATTCAAGAAGTTTAGGAGGCAATTTTATCAAGTTGGAGTTTCTCAATTTGGTTCAAAATTCCAAGGAAGCTTTCTTCGTCAAGATTGCCATGAACTCTTGAGCATGGTATCGTTACTACCTAAGAAAGATATTGAAGCTAAGCTCGATTTCAAACCTAGGATGATTCATCAATTTCTTTGGGACAAAACTACCAAGTCACATGAAACTGTTATGAGATCAAAGGTATGAGCTGAGAAAGAGTTTGAAAAACGATTGCATCCCTATGGAAATCCGTTTTCTCAACCAAGGAATTTCAATGGAAGAATTAGACCTCAAGTTGCACCATGGAGCAAGCCTTTCCCTATGCCAAGGATTGATGGATACCGCACCAAGCCCTATAGGCCACCCTATAGGCCTTCTATCCGATATGCACCTTTCCTCAAAGGTTTCATGACCCTTATTATGCTTCTTCATCTAATCAACCAAGAACCGCACCAATTGCTACTTTTTTACTTTGGAAGAGTTGAAGGATAAGTCATCAACACCAATTGGACCAAAGGATCCGTTGCATGAGGAAGGTCAAGGTGAAGATAATATTATAATTATTGCTTCTACTTCTGAATCAAGTGATGCTTCTAGTGATGAAAATAAGGAAGGGAAAGAGGAGGTTAATGATACGAATCTAGTTGTATTAGATTCAAATCCAACCTTTGAATATCCACCAAAGTCGACTTGAACTTCTTCAACTCCTAGACTTGTATGTCGATGACCTTCACAAAGCTATCCCTCCTCTTTCGTCGGCCTTAAGCACTCAATTAGACCTGCAATTGAATTCTCAAGATCACAAGATTCACAAACAACTAAGTTATCTCAACCTAATTGCTTGCTAGGACTTTACAAGATGAAGAACCCTAAGTTTGCTCAAACTCGAACAATGAAGCTAAGATAATCAATTTGGGAAAATAATCCTCAACTTTATTAATCAACTCAACTTCTGTTTACAAGAGAGGGATGGTCCCTTTATATAGGGGACGCATAACCCTTCTCCTAAAGCTAAAAGGAAAACATTACATAAAGGAAGGAACAAGGAAATAGCCTACTCCTTGTCATACTAGGAAAAGTAAATAACATTACATAATTAAGCAAGGATTGGACTTAGTCAAACAAGGCCCAACCCAATGTCTTCTAAACTAAATAAATAACTAATCTGAGATAGAATAAAGGCCCAATGGCCGAATTACACAATACAAAAGCCTAATGCTCATCGATTTCAAGTAAGGTGAACAACTTGGAATCGATGGGAATATTCTTGGTGATTTCGACTTCAATGCCTTCCAAATGTTCTTCAATGGACTCTAAACCTCCAAGATGAGATCTTACAAAGCCCAATAAAGCTTCCTTGAACCTTTTAGCCCGAGCCCTAGTCATTGGACCTTGGGAATGGCTAAAGGATCAAACGGTCGGTCTTGTCCGGATGGCCCAATCGATGGCCGGTTGTGGCCGGTTGGTGCGCCAAGCGATGGCCGGTTGTGGCCGGACATGTCCATGTCGCGTGGCCGGTGTTGGCCGGGCATCTCCGAGTCACGTGGCCGGTGTTGGCCGGGCTTCTCCAAGTCGCATGGCCGGTCACTAGTGCTTCCACTTCCATGCTCCTCCAAGCTAGCATCGATGACATCTCCATGATCTTCATTGACTCCAATGTGTCCTTCTAAGCCATGATAAGCGGCGCATCAGTTAATCAAGAAAAGGAAAACAAGGAAAAGCTTCATCCTTTCCTTACTCAATTTAAGGACATTAGTGATCAAGTTGCTAACCTAAGAGAGGATTTTGATAGTATAATTAGAAATTTGGATAACCTCTTCAATCTGTTGGAGAAGGCTATGCCTAAACCAATTTAGGTTTAGAATTAGGGTTTTTAATTTAAGATTATGTTTTCTAGATTTAGGGTTTTATTTTTAAGCATCTTAGGTTTAGTTATTTAAGTTTATGCTTTATCTTTAATTTTCCTTTATCTTATGTCTTTATTTTTCAAGTTTCATTAATAACTATCTAGTTTTATTTTCCTATTACTTTAATTTCTATTGTCTTTTTGAGTAATTTTCTTCATCAAAGCCGCCCTGGTATGTTTCATGAACCTTAACTTTTTAATTTTTGGAAAGCTATTGCGCATGCTTAGGTTTCTTAATTGCTTTTACATTGAGGACAATGTAAATTTTAAGTGTGGGGGGGGGGGGGTGAATACTTGATAGGGTTATTGCTTGATATAGAGTCATATGATAGTGTTTGCATGAGAACCTAGGAAAAAAATTGATTGTTTTTGGATTGTTTTTGGATTGATATGTTATTCCCCAATTTTTGAAACAATTTTTTCGAAAAAATTGATTTTTGAAGCACTAAAATTTGATGATTTTTCAAACTATTTGATTTTTCATTCATACATTGAGTTATTGATTTAACTATGATTGATGAATGCTTAGAATTTTTAAAAATACTTTATTCATTGATTAATTTATAACATGATGTTTTGATTTCTTAGAATTAGGTATAATTGAAGTTTGTGATATGATCTTATTCATTCATTGCTTTTATGACTATCTATTTCTAGAACTTGTGTTGAATCTTGATTGAAATTACAATTAAGAAAGCATTTTATGAATATGTCAAGAATAAGTGTGGGGGACTATCTATATAAAGGGTAATTAAAAAAAAAATTGTTTTCATAAAAGAAGTGTTTTCATGTAAGAGGAAAAGAGGTATTTCTGCTTTTAAAAAAAAAAAAAACTCCATTGTTGTCACTCTTCTCTTTTAACAAAAGGAGTTTTTTTCAAAAAAAAAAAAACAAAAGGAGTTAGTAACCCTTGGGAAGAGGATAAGAGGCATGGATAAACAGAAATATTGTCCCTCTTTTGAAAATAGAAGGAGTCCTTCTAGAGTGCTAGTAGCCTCAAAATAAAATAAAGGGCGTTAGTAACCCCTAAACATGAACACCTCAGAGATTAGTAACCTCAGTTTTCTAAAACTAATTACCCTTAAAAATTACTATAACCCACATGAACCCTTGATTTATTTATGATATTGTAATCTTTTGAGTGATGGAGAGAAAGATGAAGATGCAAGCTTATAGGAAGAAGTAGTTATAGAAGTGAAGAATGGTAAGTGATTAGAGCTACTTTGATTATGCCTACTTAAGGATGATGATGCATGTTATTTATTCATTTTTGGATTAAGTATTGTTATTATTCTTTGCTATTTTGATTTCATGATTAAATTGATTCTTTGATATATGTGTGAATTCAAATTGATTTTTTTTGAAAACTTGATTTTTGATTAAAACTCACATTGATTTTGCTAAGGGACTAGCAAAGTTCAAGTGTGGGGGAAAATATGATCGAGTCAAAAACAACCCTATTTTTATGGCTATTTTAGTATGTTTTGGGTCTATTTCTGCTCTAATTTACCTTATTTTGATAATATTTGTGTTTTTAGTCTTTATGAGATGTGAAATTGGAAATTTGTTAATTTTTACTACTTTTGGAGCTGTTTTGATGACTTTTTACTCAGATATGAGCAAATTAATTTTGAGTATAGATTTGGAGATTCAAAGTTCGTGTTTGAAGATTTCTTGAAGATAATTTGAAGATTTGAAGATCGTTGAAGAATTTTTTCAAGAAGCAAGAATTGAAGATTGGAGCTTAATTGCAAAGGATTGAAGACAAGCCCTGAAGAAGCCCGGATGTTTTGGAATTTTGGATATTTTATATGGGATAATACTCAGCCTATATAAGCCCATAAATTGGAGTTAAAATCCCAATTTGTGCGGTTTAAACCCAAGAGAATATCCAATTCCCGCAATTTCCCGCAACTAGTCCTATTTGGATTAGGATTCAGCGCAGTCTCGGTAAAAAGGCCATAACTTTCTGCTCAGATGTCCGTTTTAGACCCGTGAGTAGCTGTTGGAAAGCTAACTCCGAGATCTACAACTTTCCTTTGAAGTCCGAATCCCAGTTCTGCCATCTTTAAGTCCGAATATTCCGTCGAATTTTCTGCAGAAATCAAGAAAATTCCAGGATCCTATTTTGACTTGGATTCTACTCTAGGAAGACTTTTAATCCAACTTGGAGTCTAAGTTAGACTCTAAACAGTCCTAGACTTATATCCTAAGTCTAATAGGAGTCTTAAGGTTATTTCCCCTATAAATAGCCTCCTTAGGTCTAGGTTTTTATGTATTCTATTCCCATAAGAAAATATTGTAGAATTGCTTGAAGATTTGGAGGAGATAGCCCTAGGAGCCGCCGCCCCCCTCTTCTTCTTCATCCATAGATAAGTTTTTCTTCTTGTTTATGGATGCTCACTCAATCCATGAGTGAGTAATCCTTTTCTTTTCTCCAATGTAGAATTTAATTGATCTCTTGACAATTATCATGGTGTGATTTTGTGCTTATATATGAGAATTATTTGGGTATTTCTTAGATCTATGTTTTAATCCCATGTTAACTTGTTTGATTGATTGGAGTTGAAAATATCATGATAATTAGGTTAACATTAGCTAGATTAGATCTAGAATTAACACCTCAGATTTAATTATATGTAGCAATTGGTCGAGAACTAACCTTCCTTCCAAGAGAGATAAGAATCAATGACCGAGAAATTGCTTGTTGTGCTTGTTTTTAAATTACTTGTTCTTAAGGCATTATTCTTAGGTGGTCTTTAAGTCCTAAAAAGTAATTGATTGCTGAAGGAATAAAAGGGAAAGATAAACTTTAACCGGTGATCTTATCTAATTTAGGTAATTTAGGATTTAAATCCACAAGCTATCCAAGGTTTTCATAATTTTTAGATATCAATGATCCATGTTATTTATGTCAAGAGGGAGATTAATTTTATGTTGGAGGGTTTTCTTTAATAGTTTTCTCATAAAATTCACTGCTTTTTAATTAATTGTTTTCTTTAATTTTCCTGCTTAATTTCTTAGTTAATTTTATAGTTGCTAGATTTAATTTTAAACTTCTTTCAAAATTCTCTTTATTTTATTTTGTTCTAAGAAAACGAATAATAACCTATCTCTCTGTGGCTTCGACCCCTACTTGCCCTAGCTACTTTTTAGTTAGTAATTGTTGGGATATTTTATTTTTATGATTTGCTGACGACCGATCATGCGGCCTAGAAGAGGAGTTGAAAGAGAGGAGCCTAAAGACAACATCAAGTACAAAATCCCTAAATTCAATGGGAGAGGGTCACCGGTGGATTTCTTGGAGTGGGAGTCAAAATTAGACATGTATTTTGATTATCACCCCTATGCCGAATCTAAGAAGGTGCAAATTGATATCCTTGAGTTTGCGGAGAATGCTTTGAATTGGTGGAATCAATTGGTGCAATCAAAGAGAAGAAATTTGGAGAGGCCTATTGAAACTTGGTTGGAATTGAAGAGTCTTATGAGAAAGAGATTTGTTCCGAGTTTTTATGTCAATTCTCTTTATCAAAGCTTGCAATCTTTGAGGCAAGGAACAAGGAGTGTTGATGAGTACTACTCGGAGATGATGTTGTTGATGTCTAGGGCCGAGGTTGATGAAGCTCAACAAGCCACCATGGCTAGGTTTATGGCAGGTTTGAATAGAGATATACATGACATAGTGGAGATGCAACAACACTATGATGTTGAGGAATTGCTTCAACATGCTTTGAAGGCCGAGAGTCAAGTTAAAAGGAATGGAAATAAGAAGAGCTTTGCATCATCATCAAGCTCATGGAAGACTCCAATTAAGAAAGATGAGAAGACTTTCAACAAGGAGAAGGAGGTACCGCAAAAGGGAGTGAGCCCTAAATCAGATTCTAAGTCTTCATCAAGTTCTTCTTCTAAAGCTCATGTTAAGTGCTTTAAGTGTCAAGGATTTGGACACTATGCTAAGGATTGCGTTAACAAGAAGATTATGTATCTTAATGAGCATGATGAGATTGTGAGTGAAGATGAAGAATTTGCTCTAGGATCTAGTGGTGATGGAGATGATGAAAGGGGATTTGCGCATGATGATGGTGCTACACCGGCACTCTTGAACTTAGTTGCAAGAAGAACTTTAAGTGCCTATCTTAAAGGAGATGTGCACAATCGAAGGGAGAATTTGTTTCATACTAGGATGTATGCGAATGGGAAGCCTAGTAGTGTGGTCATCTATGGAGGAAGTTGTACAAACATAGCTAGTGTGTACTTAGTGAAGGAGTTGTCGTTGCCTACTACCAAACACCCTAAACCCTATAGTTTAGGATGGTTCAATGATAGAGAGGAGATTAAGGTTAACAAACAAGTTTTAGTTTCTCTTTCTTTGGGCAGGTACAATGATGAGGTGCTATGTGATGTGCTTCCAATGCAAGCATGCCATGTCTTACTTGGTCGACCATGGCAATATGACAACAAGCTCTATCATGATGGTGAGACAAATAAGTATTCCTTTATGTGTGGTAAGCATCCTATTACTTTGATTCCTTTATCACCACAAGAGGCTTTAAAAGATCAAATAAAAGTGAGGGATGAATTTGCTAGAATGGAATTCGAATATAGGGCTAAAGAAGGCTAAACATGCTAATTTGAATGTGAATTGCGTTGAAAGCAAATCTGATTTGATTGATAACCATGCTAGTTCTAAGAAGGTTGTTAAGGAGTGTATGTTAGCTACTAAGAGTGAGATTAAAGAAGCTTTGAATGATAATTCTGTTTTAATCTTGCTTTTGCTTAAAAATACACTTTTGAGCACTAACCACTTGGAAAAAGAACTTCGAAGCAACATTGTTTCTCTTTTGAGTGATTATGTAGATGTGTTTCCTGAGGAGATTCCTAGTGGTTTACCACCAATTAGAGGGATTGGACATCAAATTAACTTCATCCCTGGGGCGCAAATACCTAATAAGCCAGCTTATAGGACAAATCCTGAAGAAACAAAGGAGTTGGAGAAGCAAGTTGGAGAGCTACTGCAAAAGGGTTTTGTGTGTGAAAGCCTTTCTCCATGTGTAGTTCATGTTTTGCTTGTTCCTAAGAAGGATGGAACTTGGAGAATGTGTGTTAATTGTAGGGCAATAAACAACATAGCACTTGTTTTTCTTGGTTTTGTGGTGTCATCGCAAAGTATAGAAGTTAATGAGGAGAAGATCAAAGCAACCAAAGAATGGCCAACCCCCACCAACGTTGGTCAACTAAGATCTTTCCATGGTTTAGCCGGATTCTATAGGTGGTTTGTTAAGGACTTTAGCACCTTAGCCGCCCCTATTACAAGTGTGATGAAGAAGAATGCACCATTCAAGTGGGGAAAAGAACAACAAGAAGCATTTGAGACCTTCAAGGAAAAACTAACTAATGCTCCTTTGCTTGTTTTGCCTAACTTTAACAATACTTTTGAGATTCAATGTGATGCATCAGGGGTTGAAATTGGAGCTATTTTGATGCAAGGTGGGAAGCCCGTAGCTTATTTTAGTGAGAAACTGAATGGGGCTGCATTGAATTATCCAACCTATGATAAAGAGTTGTATGCTCTTGTGAGAGCATTACAAACATGGCAACACTACCTTTGGCCTAAAGAGTTTGTGATCCACACCGGTCATGAAGGCTTGAAGTATTTGAGGGGCCAACAAAAGTGAACAAACGACATGCTAAGTGGAGTGAGTTCATTGAGTCTTTTCCTTATGTTGTGAGATACAAACAAGGTAAGGAGAATGTTGTAGCCGATGCTTTATCAAGGAGGTATGTCTTACTTTCTGATACGAATCTAGTTGTAATTGGTCCAAATCCACCTTAGAGACCCGCCTAAGATCAACTTGAATCACCAAACTTCTAGATGTGTATGTCGACAATCTTCACTTGATAAATCTTCCTTCGTTCGTCGGCCTTAGACCTCCAAGTCGACCTGCACTTGAACACCTAAGATCACAAGATTCACAAACAACCAAGCAATCACAACCTAATTGTTTGCTAGGACTCTACAAGGTTGAAGAACCCTAAGTTTGCTCAAACTAGAACAATGAAGCCAAAGAAATCGATGTGGGTATAAACCTCTCAACTTTATTGATTAACTTGACTTATGTTTACAAGAGGGGGATGGTCCCTTTATATAGTAGTAGGGAACGCATAACCCTTCTCCTAAAACTAAAAGGAAAACATTACATAAAGGAAGGAACAAGGAATTAGCCTACTCCTTGTCCTACTAGGAAAAGTAAATAACATTACATAATTAAGCAAGGATTGGACTTAGTCAAACAAGGCCCAACCCAATGTCTTCTAAACTAAGTAAATAACTAATCTAAGATGGAATAAAGGCCCAATGGCCGAATTACACAATATTAAGCCTAATGCTCATTGATGGATAACATGGTGCACAACACGGAATCGTTTGGAATATTCCTTGTTGTGTGATCTTCAAATCGGCCTAATGAGTCTTCAATGGTCTTTAATTCTTCAAGATGAGATCTTATAAAGCCCACCAAAGCTTCCTTAAAGCTTTTAGCCCGAGCCCTTGTGATTGGACCCAACGGCATAGACAAAGGATCGCGTGGCCAGTTGTGGCCGGGCAAGGCCGAGTCGTTTGGCCGGTTGTAGCCGGACATGTCCATGTCGCATGGCCGATGATGGCCGGACATGTCCATGTCGCGTGGCCGGTCTTGTGGCCGGTGTTGCGCGGCTTCTCCAAGCAATGGCCGGTCACTTGTGCCTCCATCTCCATGCTCCTCCAAGCTAGCATCGATGACATCTTCATGATCTTCATTGGCTCCAATGTGTTCTTCTAAGCCATGATAAGCCCTTGGCGCATCACTTTCCATGCTTGATTCTAAGTTTCTAGGATTTGAGTTCATTAAGGAATTATATGCTAGTGTTGTTTACTTTTGCGAAATTTTTAAAGCATGTGAAAATTCTGGATTTGGAAAGTATTATAAGCATGATGGATTTTTGTTTAAAGAATCTAGATTGTGTGTGCCTTCTTGCTCTTTGCGCATTATGCTAGTGAGGGTGTCGCATGAAGGGGGTTTAATGGGTCACTTTGGTGTTGATAGAACTTATGAGATATTGCATGAACACTTCTTTTGGCCTAAGATGCGGCATGATGTAGGAAAGTATGTTGCTAGTTGCATTGTTTGTTTGCAAGCTAAATCTACATCTAAGCCTCATGGATTGTATACTCCTTTGCCTACTCCTCATGAACCATGGACTCATATTAGCATCGATTTTGTGTTAGGATTACCTCGTTCTAAGAGAGGTAAAGATTCTATCTTTGTGGTTGTTGATAGGTTTTCTAAGATGGCACACTTCATTGCATGCACTAAAACGGATGATGCCATTAATGTAGCTAATTTGTTCTTTAAGGAGATTGTTAGACTACATGGAATGCCTAGGACGATTGTGAGTGATAGAGATGCTAAGTTCTTAAGTCACTTTTGGAGAACTTTATGGGCTAAGTTAGGAACTAAGTTGTTATTCTCAACTACTTGTCATCCTCAAACCGATGGCCAAACTGAAGTAGTTAATAGGGCTTTGTCAACCTTGCTTAGGGCATTAATTAAAAAGAACTTAAGAACTTGGGAGGATTGTCTACCTCATGTTGAGTTTGCATACAATAGGAGCATACATAGTACTACTGGATATTCACCTTTTGAAACTGTGTATGGTTTTAATCCTTTAACCCCAATGGATTTGTTGAGTTTACCTTTGAGTGTGCAACTCGACATGGATGGTGAAAGAAAGGCCGAATTTGTTAAGGATCTTCATGCTAAGGTTAGAGCTCAAATTGAGAAGAAAACACAACATTACATGAGGAATGCTAACAAAGGGCGCATGGAGGTCATCTTTGAACCTGGAGATTGGGTTTGGTTGCATCTAAGGAAGGAGAGCTTCCCTGAAAAGAGAAAGTCTAAGCTCTTACCTCACGGAGATGGTCCATTCCAAGTCTTGGAGAGGATCAACAGCAATGCATACAAACTAGATCTTCCTAGTGAATATGGCAATGTAAGTACTACTTTTTATGTTTCAGACTTATCCGTGTTTGATAGTGATGCAGATTTGAGGGCAAATCCTTTTCAAGGGAGAGGGGATGATGCGCCAAGGGCTTATCATGGTCTTGAAGAACACAATGGAGACAATGGAGATCATGGAAAGGATGCTCAAGGAGTGCAAGGAAGCATGGACAAGCTTAAAGGAGAGGATGGAATCGTAATTCACAATGGAGATGCCATAAAGATGACATTTGATCCTTTAAAGATGCCTTTAGGTCCAATGACTAGAGCAAGGGCTAAGAAGTTCAAAGATGCTTTAACAAGTCTTGTTCAACATCATCTTGAAGGTTTGAAGTCCATTGAAGATCAATTGGAGAGCATTGAAGTCGATAAGCCTAGGAATATTCCCAACGATTCCAAGTTATGCACCCTACTTGAAATCATTGGAGCCAGTTGAAGACTTAAAGTCTCACCTTGTGCGATAGGATTGTCTATGGGTTTGCAATTTTTCATCTAAAATCGTTCAAGGATCTTCTTTATGTATGTCTCTTGAGACAAAACAAGAAGTCTCTTTGAACGATCCCTTAAGATCTTAACTCCGAGCACATAATTTGCTTCACCCATGTCATTCATCTCAAAATTTGAGGACAACCACTTCTTATTGGTGACAATCATCTCCATATCATTTCCAGCCAATAATATATCATCAACGTATAATGACAAAATGACGAAACTACCCTTAGATCTCTTAAGATAGACGCAATGGTCCTCTTCAATCATCTCAAAGCCATTCTGAATAATAGCTTGGTGAAATCTAAGGTACTACTGCCTGGATGATTGCTTTAGGCCATAAATAGATCGTTTGAGCTTGCAGACTTTGCACTCTTGACCTTTTGCCACAAAGCCCTCAGGTTGATCCATGTAGATCTCCTCATCTAGCTCTCCATTGAGAAATGTAGTTTTGACATCCATCTGGTAAAGTTCCAAGTCAAAGTTTGCAACTATGGCTAGAATGAAGCGAATTGAGGCAAACCTCACTACTGGTGAGAAGGTTTCCTTATAGTCCACACCTTCTTGTTGTGTGTATCCTTTTGCTACTATGCGAGCCTTATATCTTTCAATGGAACCATCCGCCTTGGCGTTTAACTTTGAGAACCCATTTGTTCCCAATAGTCTTACGCCCAAGTGGTAGGTTAACCAAGTCCCAAACATGGTTAGTCCTCATTGACTCCATGTCATCATTCATTGCATTAGTGCATTCTTGAACAGCAGGGGAAGATAGAGCCTCTTTGAATGTTTTAGGCTCAGCTTCATCATGCAGAGCAATCATGAAAGCTTCCCCCTCAACCTCAAAACGGCGACGACGGACACCTCCACGTTTGCTTCTACGCAACTGAGCTTGGGGATCCTCATCTATCGGCATAGATGAACTTGATGGTAAATTGCCCCTATTGTCCCCGAGAGTTTGAGGAATTGCTCCCTAATTCTCAATCTGATTACTTGGTGCTCCCATATCTGGATCCACTTTTTCATAGAGATTTATCTCTTTCTCAACTTCCCCTCTTCTTGGGAAATCTTTTTCTAAGAAATCCACATCTCGTGACTCAATTTCAATCACTGTTCCATCTCCATGCTCTCCTATGAACACATACCCTTTGGAATGTTCTGAGTATCTTATGAAGATACACTTTTTCCTTATATGGCCTAATTTCCCATCCTTGTGAGAAGTTGTGTGAACATAAGCAGCTGATCCCCAAGGCCGCAAATTACCTAAATCAGTTTTTTCGCCGGTCTAGAGTTCGTATGGAGTGGAAGACACTGACTTGGATGGCATGTGATTAAGGACATAGGCTGCAATAAGTAATGAATCTCCCCTAAATGAAATCGGAAGATTTGCTTACGCCATCATTGACCTTACCATATCCAAGAGGGTACGATTCCTCCTTTCCGCTACACCATTTTGTTGCGAAGTCCCTAGAATCGTTAGCTGTCGCAAAATTCCCTTTTCATCACAAAGCTCCTTAAATTGCTCTGATAGATACTCGCGCCCTCGGTCAGTTCGTAAAGCCTTAATGCTTTGGCCTAATTGATTCTCAACCAGTGCAACATAGCGTCTAAAGCAGTTCAATGCTTCAAACTTGTGGGAGATCAAATAGACGTGACCAAATTGCGTAAAGTCATCTATAAATGTGATGAAATAATTTGCTCCATGCCTTGCCCTCACATTCATAGGGCCATAAACATCAGAATGGATTAATTGCAATAGTACAGATGCCCGTTTGGCTTTTCCAGATGGTTTTCTAGTTGCCTTTCCAACAAGACAATGTTCACATGTAGGTAAAGACACTTTAGCGAGTGGGCCTAATCTCTAGCTAGTCTATTTATTCTGTCTTAACCTATATGGCCTAATCTAGCATGCCATTCCACAGAGTCATTGCAAACATCATCATGCGTAACAACTAAAGAAACCGAATCATCGTCTTTATTATAGCTAGAATAATCAAGGTCCAAACGATTAAACCATTTTGAACAAAGCCACAACCATAATAAGTTGTTCCAAGAAAAATATCAACTTTATTGCACTCAAAGGCAAACCTAAAGCCTAGGATAGTTATAACTGAAAACAAATTTCGTCGAATTTCCGAAGCGTATAGAACATGATGGAGAAGCAAGGTACGCCCACCACACATTTCCAACTTGTAACTGCCAATTCCAAGCACATTCACGCTAGAATCATTCTCCATTTTCATGCTCCTACTCCCAGCAGGAATCCGACGGAACTCGACAAATCCAACTCTCGCTCGAGCTAAGTGGTCGGTTGCTCCTGAATCCACAGTCCACATTGGAAAAGGATGAGCAACAGAATCATCATAAGTCACAAATCAATCAGAACAAGACATTGATTTGGAAAATACCTTTTTCTTCGGCTCAATGCAATCACGAGCGAAGTGGCCTTTTTTTCCACAGTTATAACAAGTCATCTTAGCTTTATCCTTATTACCACCAAGCTTGCCCCTATGGCGCTTGGTAGTTCTTGCTTTTTAGGTGCAGGTTCATCAACATCATGTTTTCCAACAACCTTTCCAATCCACTTGTGCTTAGGCCAAGATGCCTTGCACGAGTTTGACTCAACAACATTAGCAACACCATCAGTGGCAGGTTTAGCAGCCTTCAGGCGCTCATCCTCCAACTCCAGTTGGCGTATGATGTCCTCAAAGGTCCTGACACTCTCATTATGTGTCATATTGGCCTTCATGTGCTCCCAAGAGTCAGGAAGGGAGGAAATCACAGCTTGAACCTGCTATTCATTAGTCAAGGCAACCCCAGCTGCCCTAAGCTCGCGGATCAAAGTCGACATCGTCCTCAGATCCTGTTTCATCGAGTGATTCGGCTTTTTCTTATAGGTATTGAACTTCAGGTTCAATTCACGCAGCTTAGACAGGGTTGTCACCCCATACTTGTTCCTCAGGGCTTGCCACATCTCATGGGTAGTTTGATATTGCTCAAACTCACCAATCAGATCATTATGCATGCTGCACAACATAGTAAAGCGCAAACAACGATCTTTCTTGTGCCATTCTTGGTAGGTAGCAAGGTCACGACGGTGTTGAACAATGTTTCCTTCTTCGGGCTCAGCCATGGTCTGATCAAGGTTCTCCGAGACACCTTGCTCATCCAGGAGATATTGGATCTTACGGCGCCAGATATCATAATTCTCGCCATCCAACTTCTCTCCTTTGTTCAAATTAGCAACAACATTCTTAGCAGCCATCTCAACTACATTAGGATAAGCACAATAGATATTAATCTAATGCACCACAAGATTTATATATATATATTGCAGCATAATTCATGTCAAATAATGCAAACCATCCACCAATAACAAGATCAAAAAAATCGCTATGCTCATAATCATCACTCATTTATTAGCAATTATCAACATTATTTAACATAACTATGCGCAAAATTTTAGTCTTAGGAGCGAAATCCCAGATTTCCTCAACTAAAACCTCCCACTCAATCATGGCATATCAATTGCATCATTTCTTCAAAAAAATATTGCATGCTACATTATTCATAAAAATGATCATGACAATATTCAATGCAATTTAATCACATAAACATGCTTGAACAAAAAACATAAGTACATCAATGCCATAATCAATAGCATATACATGCCACATAAAATTCAATCATGCTTCATAAATTTTCTGAAATATCAATAATAAAGCAATGATCAAAATAACATGAATTTTAAGACATTTAAATAGGAGAATATTCAAACCACTACTTCTCGAGAACCAGGAAGCGCACCCCACTCCCACTATTTAGGACACATTCCCAGAAGTGTCACAGCAACTCCAGCCGCCCAAAAGCCCAATCCACGCGCCGCCGTCAGTTTCAACAAAATTATTTTTTAAATAAAAAATAATCGCCACTAGAGACACCGCACGCGCCGCCGTCAGTTTCAACAAAATTATTTTAAATTATTTTTTAAATAAAAAATAATCGTGCTTTCAAGCGCGAGTTGGGCTGCATTTTCTTTATTTTAAACTATTTTCAGCAGTTTCACTCTCTCGAAGCGGCGCGTAGATTCGGTCTCGGTCAAAACACAAAAGTTGTTCCTGGTGGCTGCCAAGTCTGTTGTTGCTTTCAGTGTGCCCATAGGATGAGGTGGTGGGTCCCACGCGCCACTGAGGAGAGTGGGATAGTTACTATGCGCTCTCAATTGAATCTGAACCACCAGAATTCTTTTCTTTTCAAATTAGTCCTTTTCAATTAAATCCGTGAAACTTAAAACACAAAATTCTCACAACATAGAAATCCGATTTACACAAATACTATACCGATGGAAAGCTTATTAAACAAGGATTCTAATGGTATAGAAATCATGCATCAATTTATAGTTTACACAGATCGAAATTCAAGGTCAAAGTTACGGTTTTAGCATGTTTGACCCGACAAATCTCCATCGATATAAACAATTTAAAACTCGAAAATTGCAGATCAATTACATCATATTATTATCAAATGACCAGAAAATCAAAGCCTAATTGCATGGTTTTCTATTAAAACAAAAAATTGCTAAAAAGACATCAATTGACATCACAAACACGAAAATACCCAATTAAGCTCGGATATCAATGTAGGAAAAACATGATATATGGAGCATAGCAATCAAAACATGGATTAAAATAATTAATCATGTTAATCAAATTATTTGTGGAAGCTAAAAGAAATCAAACCAAGATCTTGGTGGGTCGATTACGATGTTTCTTGATCTTCGATACTCGTGGTGGACTTTTACTACAGAGATGAGTAGAAGCTTCACTTTTCACAGTGCAAAAACCTTCTTCTTAACAATGCGGGGAGAAGTTTT
Organism: Corchorus capsularis; assembly: GCA_001974805.1. NCBI lineage: Eukaryota > Viridiplantae > Streptophyta > Magnoliopsida > Malvales > Malvaceae > Corchorus > Corchorus capsularis. Next base: position 26,826 of record AWWV01008177.1, read on the forward strand.
TGAGTATGGAGAACTCTCAACTTTCTGAAGGAAAAAGTGAAGTGAAAAACTAACGTAGTTTTTCTCCTTTAATATTAGAGAAGTTGTATTCCACTTGAATACTACGTAAATAATTTCCAATTTGATTCCCAAGGAATTTTATCAAGAAATTATCTCTAATTATCTTGTTAATTTAATTAAGATTAAATTACCAAGATAATTCCTTTGTTGGGCTGGACCATCATATGTGTAAAGCCCAAATGTCCAACATCAAATGTTTGCTATAATGCCAATGTGTTTTTGGATTTAACCCAATAGTGGAAAATATTTGTTACAAATATGATATTTGTTTCATTTATTTCAATCTTTCATTCTCTTCCAATGGAACACAATTCCAATTTTCCAATTTTAACAATGAGTAAATTAAAAAGAAGAAAAGAACCCTCATTTCAAATTGTTGTTGTCTCCTACTTTGGGGAAAAAATTAATTTTGAAATTAAATTATTTTCATTTATTTTTCAAGCTTTTATATAATTTTGATAAATTAAAAAATTCCACGTTGGCAGCCATGTCAGTATGTCAGAGAGCGTGTAAGTCAAACACATTAACCCACAGCTCATTTATCCTGAATTGACACAACCCGATAACGTTATATCCTGAATTGACACAAGTCGTAACGATGTATCCTGAATTACATTTTCGCCCAAACGTTATATCCTTTATTGAGCATTTAGCCATTACAAATGGGCCTAAGCCATTCTCCCAATGATGCCATTGCATCACCATGATAGTCCCTAGTCTGTGCAAGCTTCCCCTGAAACCAAAGTCAAGAAACACAACTTAGATAATAGACAACATGCAAACAGTCGACAGCAGTCCAAAGAGATTCCCTTTTTGGTTACCTTAGAGTGCTCGGATGGAAGAAAAGTTTTGAAGCAAAATTGTAGAGGACTCTCGGGGCTACGTTCTGAGCACACATGACACGATTTGGAGTTGGAATGAAGGAGATGTGGGCCCCGCAATCCAGGCCTCCAAAAATCGCAGAAATGATGGACAGCAGCCGCAGCTCGGGAAGACTTCAAAATTGGCACCTAAAAGGACCTTAGTTGCCAAAAGGGTCTTCCTGAATATTGAAGAGCATCCCCTAAGCTTTCTTCAGCCCGCAAGAACACAACAATTGGAGTTAAATTGAAGAAGTTATGATTTTATGAAGACAGCTGCAAAAATGACTTCAACAACAAATAAATTCCAATCCAAGACAAGCATTCGTCTTGCAAATTGACAGGGGAATTTAAGCATGGCGACAGAGCATTTGCATTCACCAAGTAGGAAAGGAAAACATACAGCGTGAGTAGGAGCAGTGCAATCAAAATGTGGCAAGCCATAAGATGGAAGTAAAAGGGGACTGATTCACATAAACTCAACTCAATAGAGGCAGTCATGCAAATACAGACAAGCTTAACAGAAAATATATTAAAATCAAAAGGGCAAGTGCATGCTATCAAACAACATTCAGCAACACAAAAGCAAAACCAGTTAGTGAGAGAGGGAAGCTTACTTAGCAATTTTTCTTTTCTCTAGGACACCTCAGCACTCTTTTCTTAATTCCCATCCATTTCACAATGTAAAAAAGGAAAAGGGGGACAACCCGAATATGCAAAGTCAATTGAATTTCAGAAATTAAACTGTAAAAGAAAATTACTGTTGAACCCAGTTGTTTTTTATGATAACAAAATAAACCCAAGTGTGTTAGCTAATGTGTCTACTGAGTGCCATGTTTCCTAACTCCAATCTCCATCCTCCTCAAATCATCCAAAATGGACCTTTAAGAAGTAAGAAGAGCCGCAAGACTCCTCAATTCCAAATCATTTAACCTTTCATACTTGACCCATTTTACGAAACCATTTCAATAGTTCAAAACAATAAAACATTCAATTACAGCAAAACCGTTTATAAAAAAAAATTAAAACCAATCATTTTAAAAATAATGAGAAAGGTTCGGAAACTTACCTAATTAGCAAAGCAATCACATAACAAAATCCACAACAAGATACACACAATCACAATCCTAACAATGTTATAACTATCTGTTGGAAACGACAATTATACACAATAATTGTGCATGCTCAATCTACCCTTCAACCAATCCTAAACAACATTGGGGGATCGCTGAAAATTCCTTCTCAAAATATTTAGAAAACACACAAGACTTTTCCACATTTAACCCACTTTTACTATCTAAAATAACCATTGAAAATAGGTTTCAAAATTTCAATAGAGTGGAACTCCATTTTAAAAATATATAAATAACACTAATATTAATATATAATTTTCACCAAAATTTCAGAATCTAATTATTAAAGATTAAGCCACACTCTCCCAATCATTTTTCAAAAAAAAATAATTTATATAAAATAATTAGTAATCTAAAAATCATATAAAAATTCCAGAAAATCGGAAATATTTTATTGAGCAAATCCCCCAAATTTCACTTCAAAATGACCTAGTGGTGAAATAAAATCTCCGATTCAATTTCTGGCCGAGAGTGGGCATCGCCAATTACTGTTCATCTTCTCCATGAACAAATCTGAAAATTCCAGATTCATCCCATCGACCAAGCATATTTGGAGCTTCGATTCTCTCTTCTCAAAACACCTATGGAGGTATGAAAGGTACCAATGGACAGATCTTACATCATACTACAATTCCCCTATAAGTTTGGCCTCTAAAGGCCACTCCGCCTTGCCGGATTCCGGCAAGGAAAGTAGGCCCACCGATCACAATTTTCAACTTAGGGTTCTTAACTTAAAATCGTCATAACTTTTGATTCACCCAACCAAATTGAGTGATTCCAAGTTCTACGAACTCCTAATGATTAAAGGAATCTATTGATACTAATTTCGTGGCTGGAGGCTCGCCGATCGACGGCCGGTGGCCGAAATTCTCTCTGTTTCATACCAAAATCCTTCCTAATGCATGTTTCAATGTGAAAACATTAAAAAATTGTTAAAACTAACCTCGTAGCACTAACCTCTAACACCGTATATTTTTTGGTTTCTACCTTATGATTTTCTTATAAAAATGTTGATACCAAGCCACCCCAATCAAATGAACCCATGACAAGCCCACAGGTCCAAAAAATACAATAACGCGCAGCGCGGGGGAAACCTAGTAATGATAATAGTACGAAACCAAGTGCTAGAACAAAACTTGAGCAGGGACCGGGGGGGTCCAAACGAACTGCTTCATTTCCCTCCAAAACAAGATTCATCAACAAAAGCAAACAATTTCATTCCAAGATTTCCACAGTAAAATCTCTGTTTCTTCCCCAGAACTTGCTCTTTCCATGCAACTAATTTCAATCAAGAAGACAATTACAATGCAGCTTTCTTGCCAATTCATCTTCTGGGTTGTTCTCTTTTCCCTCTTTCCTTCCCTTTATTCTCTCCCTCTCCCTCTCCCTCTCCCTCTCTTGCCAACTAACAACATCTCCCTTTATGGCAACGCTTTGTTTAGAAACAATGGCATCAGTCTCACTCAAGAAACCACCTGCCTCCCTTCTTCTTCGCTTGCCGACATCGGAAGAGCTTTCTACGTTTTCCCCATTCGCTTCCTCGATCTCAAAACTGGAGCTGCTTCATCTTTCTCTTCCCATTTCTCCTTTTCCATCATTCCCAACCCGCTCTGCCCTTTTGGAGATGGAATCGTTTTCTTGATCACTTCGAACGCTGATTCTTTCAGCTTCTCAAATGGGTACATGGGGCTTCCAAACCCAAACCCCCAAGGTCAAGATTCTTTCTTGGCTGTGGAGTTTGATACGAGCTTTAACCCTTCCCTTGGTGACATCAACGGTAATCACATCGCCCTTGATGTTAACAGTGTTGTTTCTCTTGCTTCCATTGATGTTCTGTCCAAAGGGTTTGATCTTAAAAGTGGGAGAAGAATTAGAGTGTGGATTGAGTATAGGGATTCAGCCAAGTTGATTCAGATATGGGTTAGTTATTCACAAACAAAGCCTCCCAGTCCCATTCTTGTTGCCCAAATCGACCTTTCCAAGGATTTCCAGGAATATATGCATGTGGGTTTCTCAGCTTCTAATGGACCAGGTTCTGCAATGCACATGGTAGATCAATGGCGGTTCAAAACTTTCACTGCTTACCAGCCTTCTATGAATCCCATGGATGCAATTGAACAGGGGTATTGCTTCATGTGCTCTCCAGATTCAGATCCAGATCCAGAGGATTTATTTAACAGTATCCCTGAGGATCAGACTCACAATCACAAAACAAGCCACAAGTCGAAGTTGAAGTTGAAGTTGAAGTTAGGAACTATGGGTGTTGCATTGGTATGCTTAATTATATCTGTTGCCATTGTAACAGCAATTCTTGCAGTGGTTTGTTACTTTATGATAATGAGGAAGAAAAGGAGAGTTGGCAGAAGAAGAAAAAGATCACAAACTGGATTACTCCAAATGAATAATGTGCCAACAAGATTGTCTCTTGCGGAGATCAAATCAGCCACGCTGGGGTTTCATAGGAACAGAATTGTAGGTGAAGGAGCTTCAGCAGTTGTCTATAAAGGGTCTCTTCCTAGTGGTGAAGCCGTGGCAGTGAAGAGGTTTGATCAGTCCAACCAGAAAGAATTCGTCCGTAATCCTTTTACCACAGAGTTCGCCACAATGGTGGGTTGCCTAAAGCACAAGCACTTGGTTCAGCTCCAAGGGTGGTGCTGTGAGGGGTCTGAGTTAGTCCTAGTGTATGAATACTTGCCTAATGGAAGCCTTGACCGACTCCTTCATAGAAACTCAGAATCTGCAATCTTCCTCTCTTGGAGCTTAAGATTAAACATAGTTCTAGGGGTTGCTTCTGCTCTTGCATATTTACATGAAGAATGCGCAAGACAGATCATCCATAGAGATGTCAAGACTTGCAACATAATGCTTGACGACGAATTCAATGCCAAGCTTGGAGATTTTGGTTTAGCAGAAGTCTATGAACATAATTGTGCTTCTAGAGAAGCCACAATACCTGCAGGAACGATAGGATACCTAGCGCCTGAGTATGTTTATTGCGGTGTTCCAACTGTGAAAACGGATGTTTACAGCTTCGGTGTGGTTGTGCTGGAGTTGGCTACAGGAAAGAGGCCTGTGGCTGAAGATGGAACTGTGCTTGTTGACTGGGTTTGGGACCTGTGGGTGCAAAACAAACTAATTGAGGCTGCTGATCCTAGACTGTCAGGGAGGTACAATGTTTTAGAAATGGAGAGGTTACTCATAGTGGGACTTTCTTGTGTGCACCCAAACCATGAGAAGAGACCCATGGTGAAGGAAGCTGCTAGGATGATCAGAGGTGAAGCGCCACTTCCGCTTTTGCCACCAATGAGACCAACAGTCATGATCAGGTCTAATGTGTTTGCAGATTCTCAGGACATTTTCAACTTTGACGGAGATCGCACTCCTACTGCCGATGATTCAGGGTGGTTTTCACCTAGGAGCCATTTTAGCAGGGCCTAACTCATAAAATACATGGCAGTGTATTTTAGGACATTTTTTTTTGGCTTTCTATGGTGTTTTGGAATTCTAATGATGTTATATTCCACGGTTCTGTTAGGCCTTCTTGAGAGATTACTGCTATATGTGGAGCTGTTCCTAGTAAATGATAGGTCTCACTATATTATTTTACATCAAAATCAGAGTATTCCCTTTTGTACTTGTAGTGAAGAAGATTTCTAAAGTCTAACTGCTGAAATGGGACTTGAAAATTTGTCTGATATTCTGCATAATTTTTGTTAACCTTAATTGAGATCATATGCTAAAGATTTGTATGATTATAAAGAATTCCTATGGCACCCCAACCACATAATATGAACATATGCAACCAACTGCTACCCCTGCAATAATATTGCAAATTTTCCATGTCAAAACAAATATCTTACACTTCGGCTGAGTTTTGCCCTAGAAAAATATGAGTGTAAGATATTTTCATCTAATTAATGTCATGTTATTAAGTAAACCGAAAACAAAACATATTTTCAGATGAAGGAAATGGGAATTTATTACCAAAGCATCACTCACTCCTGAGGATATTGAATTTGAGTGCTTGATTACTGGAAATAGATCAAGACAACAAGCAAAAGTGAAACCTTTCTATGTTTTAGGACACCAACCACCCAATATGTAAATCAACTCCCCAAAAATCAGCAACCAAGCAGATATGATCATTGAACTCACACCAATTCACTTTATTAACAAATGTCCATGACAAAAGCACATGAAGAACAAAGGAACCGGAAGAAAT
>AWWV01008178.1:0-28277 GCA_001974805.1 Corchorus capsularis
AACACGAAAGAGCATAGGAATGAACCAGAGAGCAAAATATGCAGCTTCACTTACCATTTTCACTGTCTTGTCCAAGTAATTTGAAGATTTGGGGGATGCAAAGATGGAAAAAGGAAGCAAAATTGTTAATTTACTATATATAGTATAGACATAGGAGTGATATTACTAATTATGATTAATTTCTTTAGCAGCATTTCACCTCTTAATATGATAGTCGAGACTCAAGAGCTTATGAGAGAGTCATAAAAAGTAAAGGTAAATTCGAGTCTCAATTTCTTGTATACCCTTGGAGCTTAAAATTGCATTTTCTTTTGGATGAGTTCAAAATCCAAAACAGAATACAACAATCTCACTTCCACAGGGAACTTGATGAGCAAAAATAGTTGCAATTGCATACTTGAGATAGACTTGGTTTTTGTTCATTTATAAAGACACTGAAACATGTAATCTCAAGATGTTTAGTACTTGTAATGCAAATATACTGAATTATATATGCATGTGTAAACTGTAATGTGAACAACACTTGTGGTGATTTATTTAGTTTGAGGTTTCTGTTTAGAAATATCAGAATTGATAGTCCTTTTGCACCTACTAGGCTGCATCATCTGTCACTCATTCTTACTCTCAGACAATGCAAATTTATGCAATTTCCAGTATTAATTATCTCACTGCCATAGCTTTCTAGCCTCCGGCACTTTAAACTTGCAACCTTATAGCAGCTGAAAACATATAAATGTAAGCATTACAATTTACAAACAACTATTCTTTTTTTTTTTTTGGGCAGTAAGAAAGGAATTACAAACTAACTATTCTGAGATCAATTCAAGAGAGAGAAATGAGGTAAAGACTAAAGACAAATAAATGTATATATCATCAAGACATTGCTTAAACTGTAGCAGGCTATGAACAAGTGAATAAGCAAGAGCAATACACTTGTCACACATCTTACACCACATTTGCAACTTTAGCTGAACTCCTGTCACAAAACCGTTTTAGTTCTGATGCATATTTCAGTGCAATACTGGTGATGGTGCCACGCTCTCTCATGTCTTGTTCAAGTGCTAGATTCACTCCTCAATAACTGAATATCATATTTTAAATTCATCATGATAGAGCTTTCCGGGTGAAGAGCCAAATTCCTTTTTATTTTGTCATAAAGTTTGATGCAGAGCTACAATCCTCTTGAGTTTAGGATGCCAATGGCGCAGCCACTTGACATTCAGCTGTTCGCTTTCAGCATCCCCTATAACAGAATCAAGAGATTCCAGATGACGATGCTGAAGATTTTCAAGACCAATAGACAGAACTTTCTCGAGCTCAAAGCAAAGTCCCTCCAACAAACGAGAAGGCGTTCTGATGGATAGAGGGCAATCTTGAGCTATGTCACCATACTGATTGAATATGATTCGAAGAATTGTTGCTGCATATGAATGCACAAAATATGGACCCACTTGTTCAGTAGAATCATCAGAATGATTCATTTTATCACTGTTGACCAGTTCATGTGAGGCATCGGCTTTCTTATTCTCTTCCCGCAGATTAACATCTGGTGCTTGGACACCTGGGGCTGCTGATGATATTGATAATGAGGGAGGCGCAGATTGAAGGGCAACTGCTTGATGAGCTTTGCTGATATTCACTAGTTCATCTAAGAATCTGTCAACGTCCTCAACCATGTGCATATTTTCATTACCCAAACGATCAGATTTCCTTTTCAGCAATATTATCGGATTTCCTTACCCCTACGGCACCTTTTCTAGTTGCTTGTCTACCATTTCGTGATTGCGCCTCCATCCTCTTTTCCATTTTGGTCATGGAGGTGCACTGATTTAAAATTTCCCCAGTGAGGCTGGTGGATGGATTAATGGGACATGCCTTCTTCTAGTATGAGATATTTGCCTTCCCTTCAACTTCTGAGAAGTCGCTGCTATTTTGACAATATCTGTTGCCCCTTCTTCATCATCTGTTAGGGTAAATATGAATTAATCTAGTTAAAATCTCAAAACTTTTATCCACTAATAAACAAGAGCATCAACTAGATAAAACTTGTCAAACAAGCTATTATAGGGATGAAAAGGTCCCTGATATATATGCAAGGTATGGATTGGTGCTTATATCCTTCTACTAGGAATTGCATCAGATATAGTAATCAGCTTTTAACATCTAATGGCATTGCATCCCAGCGGCTTCAGGATGTTACAAAAAATCTCATCAATTATTTGGTCTAATAAGGGAAAAAGCAAGGTTATGATAAATATATAGTCTTATATGGTTTACAGCTGATGTGCAATGGGAACCTTTTGTGAGAGCCTTTTTCCTTTGTGCATATCTTCTTTTTCATCTGAATGAAATTTTGTTAAAATATAAGCAGAAGCAAAAGTTGAAATGCTTCTTGTGGGCTTAAATCACATGACATTGTGTCTTTTGTTTCTTTTATATCATGACTTTCTGTCCTACTCATTCCCTTAAATTCCATGAACAGTGCTAATTAAACGCATTTATTAAAAAGGAAATTAAAACAACCAAGAACTTCCAAATTTATGAAATACGTGAAATGCAAGTGCTAGCTGTGAGACCCCGACCCAAATAATAGTCATTATAATTGTTTTTGTGTGACTTTGGATCTTATTAGTTTATTTAGCCCAATTAGGTATTAGTTAGAGCTTTAATCTAGCTATAAATTCATATTTATCCCATTAGTTAGGGTTAAAATATTGGTTTCAAGGGAAAAAACGTATTGAGCTCTTTTGAAGGCTATTTTCCATTGTTTTCATCTCTATTGGGTGCTTTAAGGTTAGTTCTTTGACTTTTCACCATTGTTACATGTTAGGAAAGGGTTTTAAATAGAGTATATGTAATTTTCCGGTCACGGCAGCCGACCGGTGAGCCACCGACCACCAAGTTGGCACCAAAAGATTCCTCTGGCCATGTGGAGTCCTTGGAATCACTCGATTACGTTGTGTAGATTTAAAGTTATGATGTTTTTAAGTTGATAAACCCTAGATGTAAACTGTGATCAACAGCCCCACTTTCCTTGCCGGAATCCGGTAAACCGGAGGCCTTTAGAGTCGGAACTTGTAATGGACATGTAGTAGGAAGTATGATCTACCCATGGGTGCAAACCTTACATTCCTAAGTGTTATGGAGAGAGAGAATCGAAGTTCCAAAGTTGCTTGGTTGGATGGGACGAATCTGGAATTTCTGAAATTTGTTTGAGGAAGAAGATAAACAGTCTTTCTGAAAGCCCACTCTCGGGCTGATTTTGCGAGAGAGAGTGTAAACCACCCCTAGGTGATATGATAGTGATTTTTTAGTAAATTGTTTAATAAAATACTCATGATTTTTCTGTATTTTTCCATAATTTTTTGAAATTACAGAATATTTTCTATGATTTATTTTCTTATGAAAATGTATAAGGAGAGTGTGACCTATTTTTAAAGAATTAAATTCCAAAATTTTTACAGAAATTCTAATACTATATTATCTTATTTATGATCCATTAAAATTGGTGTTTCACTCCCTGAAAATATTAAAGGGTATTTTCCTAATGTTATTATGATTTTTGAAAATTGTGGATATTATGGAAATTGGATTTTTGAAAGGTTTTCAAAAGGATTTTAACAATTCCCCAAAGGTGTTTAGGATTATTGAAGGGTAGATTGGTCATGCATCTTATGCATATTGTTTGTGTTGGTTTCTAATGCGTAATTAATATTGTTAGGCTCTTGATTGTGCATTGTTCGTTGCAAGAATTGTATTGTGATTGTGTGTGCTAATTAGGTAAGTGACCGGACCTCTCTAGTATTTTCAAAGATTATATGTATTACAATTATATGAATTATGAATTGTTTTATGGATTGTTTTCCTAAAAATGATCGGAAGAGGTTTATTGTTTTGAAAGAGTATCGTTGTTTTCGTAGAATCGGATCAAGTATGCAAATAATGTTTGGAATTGAATGGTTTAAAGTGATGGGAATGTGAAAATGTGTTTTAATGTCCTTGGATGGCTGTGCATAGTGGACCCGCGCCTCAGGGGGTTAAACTGATGGTAAGAGTGAACCCGCGCCTCAGGGGGTTAAACTGATGGTAAGAGTGGACCCGTGCCTCAGGGGGTTAAACTGTTGGTAAGAGTGGACCCGTGCCTCAGGGGGTTAAACTGATTGGTAAGAGTGGACCCGTGCCTCAGGGGGTTAAACTGTTGGTAAGAGTGGACCCGTGCCTCAGGGGGTTAACTGTTGGCTAGATTGTGATTGTGATTGTGATTGTGGTGCAGCCTGAAAAGAATTAAATGTTTATTGGGAATGAGAAATAAAGTGTTTTGTTTTGAAATGAAAATTGGTTTTGATTTATCGAATATGTTTATATGAAAAATTATGATTTGCCATTATAGTATGTATGGTTTTATTGTACTTGATCCACCTAGTTAGATCTTGTTACTTACTGGGCTCTTTAGCTCACTATGTGGTTTATATATTTCAGGTGATGATGATTGAGCATTGGGGAGAGTGATCGTTAGACGTTTTAGCTTCCGCTATAGACTTGGACTTTTGGAACTTAATTGAAATTTAATGATGTTGTTTAGTTGAGACTTGAAGTTTTGATAAAGTTTAAGTATTGATACTTAGTTTATTTTTGGACCTATTATATTTTGTTGGACTGATAGTTAGCCTTACATGCTCTTGGGGTTCGCCTCATGAGTGTGTTGCGTTGTTTTGTTCCGAGCCTTGGGCTCGGGGCGTGACAATTTAGTGGTATCAGAGCTTAGGTTGCGACCTATTAGGGCGAATTTCGTGACGAGTGAGGAATGGGTAGAATAGGAGTTCATGTGCATCTTTATGTTTGTGATATTTTGCTTGATTGAAAATTGAATTGCTTGTGAATTCTGTGATGTATTGTAGTATGCCGCCTAAGAAAAAGAATGTTGCAGTAACTGGTCGTTCTGACGACATTGTAGAAAGTTCTGAGTCTGGGGATTCTAGGCCTGAGAATGAACCCTTGAGGGCTTGGACAAACCGAAGAGGTAACACTGAGAATAATCAGCCAGATGTGATGAACTTGATGCAGCAGTTGGTTGGGATTGTGGATAGGCAACAGAGGTTTCAGGAGAATCGAGCTGGGTATAGAAGTGGTTTGACGGATTTTGTTAAGCTTGCCCCACCCTTTGTTGGTAGCTCGATTGATCCATTAGATGCTGAGAAGTGGATCAAGGATATTGAGAAGGCCTTTGCGGCCCAGGCAGTATCTGATGAGCAGAAGATTCCTTTTGCATCGTATCAGTTGAAGGGAGCTGCTAGTGACTGGTGGAATTCTGTTGAAAACCTTTTGGAGAAACCAATTTCTTGGGATGTATTCAAAAGGGAGTAGTACAAGAAGTATTTCCCTAATAGTGTGAGACTTCATATGCAAGGGGAATTTTATTCACTCCAGCAGGGTGGTAGAACTGTTTCTGAGTATGAGATGGAGTTTAGTCGATTGATGAGGTTTGCTCCTAACTCCTTTAAGAATGATGATGAGGCGAAGGCTCAAAGGTTCCTTTTTGGGTTAAATCCTAAACTTCAGCATGAGGTGAAAACTTTTGAGTTGACAGCATATTCTGATATGGTTAGCAAAGCGAAGTTGTTGGAGGAAGGTCATGAGATGATTGCAAACTCAGAGAATAAGAAGAGGTCATGGGAAGGGAACTCTGTCAAAGTTGGGAATCATAATAAGAAACAACATATAATGCAAACTGGAGGTGATATTCAAGAGAAATGTTAGAAATGTAAGGGAAATCATGACACTAAGGATTGTCGATGGCTAAGTGGTGCTTGCTTTGTTTGTGGGGATAAGGGACATCTGGTTGCAAACTGTCCCCATGCTAGACAACCAACGGGAGTATGTTATAATTGTGGAGGCAAGGGTCACAAAGCCAAGGAATGCCTAAAACCAAGGAGGAACTTACAAACAACTCAAGATCGTTATGCAACTGGAACTGGGAGTGGGAATCCATTAGATGGTGTGGGAGATCCGAAAGCTACCACTTAAGGTAACGTGCACATACTTGTCTACAAGGGAAAAATTAAGTACTTTAGATGTGATACTAATACATTATGCAAGTTTAGAGGACTAAACTTATTTTAAGGGGGGAAGGATGTGAGACCCCGACCAAAATAATAGTCATTATAATTGTTTTTGTGTGACTTTGGGCCTTATTAGTTTATTTAGCCTAATTAGGTATTAGTTAGAGCTTTAACCTAGCTATAAATTCATATTTATCCCATTAGTTAGGGTTAGAATATTGGTTTCAAGGGGAAAAACGTATTGAGCTCTTTTGAAGGCTATTTTCCATTGTTTTCATCTCTATTGGGTGCTCTAAGGTTAGTTCTTTGACTATTCACCATTGTTGCATGTTAGGAAAGGGTTTTAAATAGAGTATATGTAATTTTCCGGTCACCGGCAGCCGACCGGCGAGCCACCGACCACCAAGTTGGCACCAAAAGATTCCTCTGGCCATGAGGAGTCCATAGGATTTGGAATCACTCGATTACGTTGTCTATATTGAAAGTTATGATGTTTTTAAGTTGATAAACCCTAGATGTAAACTGTGATCAACAGCCCCACTTTCCTTGCCGGAATCCGGTAAACCGGAGGCCTTTAGAGTCGGAACTTGTAATAGACATGTAGTAGGAAGTATGATCTACCCATGGGTGTCAACCTTACATTCATAGGTGTTATGGAGAGAGAGAATTGAAGTCCCAAAGTGGCTTGGTTGGATGGGACGAATCTGGAATTTCTGAAATTTGTTTGAGGAAGAAGATGAACAGTCTTTCTGAAAGCCCCCTCTCGGGCTAATTTTGCGAGAGAGAGTGTAGTCCACTCCTAGGTGATATGATAGTGATTTTTGGGGAAATTGTTTACTAAAATACTCATGATTTTTCTGTATTTTTCCATAATTTTTCAAATTACAGAATATTTTCTATGATTTATTTTCTTATGAAAATGTATAAGGAGAGTGTGACCTATTTTTAAAGAATTAAATTCCGAAATTTTTACAGAAATTCTAATACTATATTATCTTATTTATGATCCATTAAAATTGGTGTTTCACTCCCTGAAAATATTAAAGGGTATTTTCCTAATGTTATCATGATTTATGAAAACTGTGGATATTATGGAAATTGGATTTTTGAAAGGTTTTCAAAAGGATTTTAACAATTCCCCAAAGGTGTTTAGGATTATGGAAGGGTAGATTGGTCATGCATCTTATGCATATTGTTTGTATTGGTTTCTAATGCGTAATTAATATTGTTAGGCTCTTGATTGTGCATTGTTCGTTGCAAGAATTGTATTGTGATTGTGTGTGCTGATCAGGTAAGTGACCGGACCTCTCTAGTATTTTCAAAGATTATATGTATTACAATTATATGAATTATGAATTGTTTTATGGATTGTTTTCCTAAAAATGATCGGAAGAGGTTTATTGTTTTGAAAGAGTATCGTTGTTTTCGTAAAATCGGATCAAGTATGCAAAATAAATGTTTTGGAATTGAAATGGTTTTAAAAGTGATTTGGGAATGTGAAAATGTGTTTTAATGTCCTTGGATGGCTGTGCATAGTGGACCCGCGCCTCAGGGGGTTAAACTGATGGTAAGAGTGGACCCGCGCCTCAGGGGGTTAAACTGATGGTAAGAGTGGACCCGTGCCTCAGGGGGTTAAACTGTTGGTAAGAGTGGACCCGTGCCTCAGGGGGTTAAACTGTTGGTAAGAGTGGACCCGTGCCTCAGGGGGTTAACTGTTGGCTAGATTGTGATTGTGATTGTGATTGTGGTGCAGCCTGAAAAGAATTATACGTTTATTGGGAATGGGAAATAAAGTGTTTTGTTTTGAAATGAAAATTGGTTTTGATTTATCGAATATGTTTATATGAAAAATTATGATTTGCCATTATAGTATGTATGGTTTTATTGTACTTGATCCACCTAGTTAGATCTTGTTACTTACTGGGCTCTTTAGCTCACTATGTGGTTTATATATTTCAGGTGATGATGATTGAGCATTGGGGATTGCTTTGGGGAGAGTGATCGTTAGACGTTTTAGCTTCCGCTATAGACTTGGACTTTTGGAACTTAATTGAAATTTAATGATGTTGTTTAGTTGAGACTTGAAGTTTTGATAAAGTTTAAGTATTGAGACTTAGTTTATTTTTGGACCTATTATATTTTGTTGGACTGATAGTTAGCCTTACATGCTCTTGGGGTTCGCCTCATGAGTGTGTGGCGTTGTTATATTCCGAGCCTTGGCTCGGGGCGTGACACTAGCTGATTCACTTGATGGACTAGTAGGATGAGGCAGATAAAAGCCTTCAGTATAGTTTCTCTCCTTTCCTGCATCCACAGCAGCGCCTGAATCTGAATGCTGTATACCCCTAAGATTTCCTTGTTCATGAGGAAAACAGCCATCCACTAGAGAAGAGTCAACCTTCTTTCTTCTAAATAGTCCCCATATATAAGATTTTCCTTGAGTTCCTGCAGGAGATTCCACTTCAACAATTAATGAATCATAAATTAGAGAGATGACTTAATTAACTGAACTTTCAAAGGCCTGAATCAGTAAAATTAATAATTTACTCTGACTCTCCAACTGCAATTCAAGAGAACTAAAGACCAAAAGTTCAGTATTTCCGATCACAAATTTAAGTGCATAATCTTTGCTGACAAGGTCATCTAGCAGACTGGCATAAGCCTTTTCAAATCTGCAAAGACAAAGTTTACAACTTAGATAGCTAGTGAAAGCAGACTGGTATTTTTGTATTTGTTTTCTCTGCTTTAATCTAATATCTTTCACTCTCTGGAAGGAAATAAAAGCCAATGTCATCATTTGTTGGCAGTAACTCATCAAACTGTTTAGGCCACACATGAAGCTTCTGAATTGTCTCCCCACTCAGGGATGCAGGCAAAAGACCTTGCCATGTCAGACACTCTTGAGCATGCCTTGCTTGACAAATAGGCTACTAGCCCATCAACTATATTGATGCTACTGTTGCAGATGTTAAAACATCCCCTATGCAAATATAACAGCAATGATTATAATTGAAGACAAAACTAACATATCATCACCTATAAAACCCATAATTCATCCATCTAATGCTCCTGATCCACTATGGGAATGTAAAGAAGTGAGATTACCTCCAGATTGGGTCATTGCTATGCTTTGACAGGGAATCAGAATAATCTTGTAATATCCTTGATGGAGAACCATCTTGTAGCTGAGAGTCTTTGAATTTTAGATATTTGACTTCTTCACGTAAAGTATTTCCATGATATTCAATCAATTCTCTCTTTCTTTCAGGACTCAGCTTCTCTTCATGGTTATCACCAGAAAGAGGCCTCTTCTTTGTTCCCATTTTCAATGGGGAACAATCAGCATATATTGATAAGTCAACCTCTCTAGCTTCCTGCTAAATATTTCAGAAAAGGGGTCGACAAATACAAAAATTAAAAATGCTTGTAAATTTCACTAATACACTAAAAATTTTGGAGAATTTTACCAAGGCAGTATATGAGCAAATATAAATATAAATAAAGAATAATAAGTGCAAGTGCAAAATACAATGACTCAACTGAATGGCTCACCTACCTGTGAAATGAGCAACAAAGGTTTGTTAAAAGGAACAGAAGTTTTTTTTTTTTTAAAGGTAAAAAAGTTTAAAGTTTTAGCTGCTAAATAAAGGTAATTAAACGTAGATTTCTGCAACCAAAACTGTAGAAAGAAATGCGGACAAATTTCGTTTCTTTTAAGTTTACATATGTGTTGAGCATGGCACAATTGCTTGGCGCCCGACCATTTCCAAGCCTAGCGACCGACCACTTTCAAGTTTAGCGACTGACCACTTCCAAGCATGGCACTCGACGACTTATGACCATAAGGAGCCTGACCCCATCATCAGCCAGCTGGCACTCCACACGTGACCTCCAACGTACGACTCCACACGTGACCTCCAACGTACAACTGTAGACACCTATTTTTGACACGTATCCTTTAATTTAAATTATTTGTTACTTTATTTTGCATTTAAGGTCATTTACATGATTTTCCTAATACATTTTGGCATTTAGATAATTTAGTAGAATGTTTACACTTATACTTATTTTACTAGTGAGCATTTACCCTTTCATTTGAAAGAAAAAGAGCGAAATTGGAAAATATAAAAAAAAAAGGAAGGAAAAAAAAAGCAGTTTTATTTTTGCCTCATATCCTTTAAATGTTTCTTAATTAACATTAGGGGGCATTTTTGATCATTTTCAAGTTCATTTTAACATTTTAATAAAGTAGTTCATATAGTAAGCATTTTTTCTAATTAGTATTTAGTAATTTTCATTAGATGGGTTTGTGCATGTAATTTGCCCATTTCCTCCTTGGGTTTTTTGGGTCATTTCTGAGTTTGGGATTTCATTGGGTCTAGTTGTTGGGCCTTGGTCTTTCAACCATTGGGATAACAATCCACTCATTACATTGTTTGAGCCCATTTTCTTTAGAACCCCATTGCAAAATTAAAAGCATTTGTTTCCATGAAAAGGCTATTTAGTCGAAAAGCTACAAGGATTGACTTGCAGGCCGTTTTAAATTAAATTGCAAAATATAGTTTGGAATATAATTTACAACGGGTTATATGTCAAAATTCAAATAGTTTACAAGGAATTGAGATTGAAAATGGGCTTGATCCAATGATTGATGACTACTTGCTTAGCAAAAAGAAATGGGGGCTGCTGGAACTTGCTGAATTACTAAGTAATGACAAGGTTCAATTTGGGGATTGATCTGCGAAACAAAACTTGAAGGGCAGTTAGCTAAGGCATCCAAGCGTTGCTCATTCATCACATTCAAGCTCAATTTGTACAGTCAACATAGATTGGAAGATCACAGATACACACATGAGCAGTAAAAGTATTTAATGCAATGAAATTCAGAGGTGAGTAATCAAAAGAAAAACAGTGGCATACAATGTCCTCAACACGCAGCAGGGAATCAAAGTGAAGCAGCAATTCAGCAAACAAAAAGGACACTTAATGAATCAGACAGGACAAGGCAGTTGAATAAGCACCGTAGCAAGATTTAAATTAGCAAGGAAATGGGCCGTAACAGTTTGCAAGCAAGGGTGCAACATTTGACAAGAGAGTGATTCTAAGCAATATGTCAAACAAGGGAAGCATATCAAAGGCTCAAACTTAGCAAGGAAAGCAGCAACATACATCGGTCAGTTCAGAATCATAAAACGAGGCAAACCGAGACAGTTGCATTTCACTACAACAAGGAATTCATTCAGCGACATGGTCAATATCAATTGCCAAACAACAAAGCAAGCAGAATCACAATGTAACATCCATTGAGCATATTCATTGCCTTCATCAGGTGTAGAAGTCCAATATCAGCAGTAAGCAGAGCACCGTTTATTTGCAAGAACAAAGTTTCATAAAAAAGGAAGATGAGCAAATCAGTGATTTGATTTACAGCAAATACCAAAAAGAATTTACCTTGTTGAGTTGTCATCAGCTAATTGGTCCTAAAGAGGAGCCCAGTCACCCTTGCCAGCTCACTTTCTTAGCCACCTCAGCTCTGCCAGATGGGAGAAACCGCAGTTAATTTTAGTAGAAGACAAAAATGACACATAGTCAAGAAATGACAAAATGAAGGAAGCTTCCCACACGTTTTAGCAGCAACAAACGGGCTTGGGCAACAAGTTTTCACCAGTTCAGAAACAGACAAAAGAGGAAACTTCCTCCTATTTTCGGGAGGGAGGATAAAAAGAGAGGAAGAACATAGTTTTGAAGGGGGGCACAGTTTCCAAAGAAGCAAAAAAACCCTAGCAGACAGATTCTAGTAACAAAAAACCCTAGTTGCTTAGTCTTTCGGAGAGTTTTTCCATCTTCAGAAAACGAAAAAAGCATAGAGTTTCTCGTTTCTAGACCTTCTTTCAATACCAAAAAACCCAAAAAAAGATTTCTTCATTTTTTGAGCATTAACAATAAGAAAAGCAGAAAAAGCTTCATCTTTTCTTTTCTTCTAGTTTTACAACAACAAAGAAAACCCAAAAAGAATAAGTTCTTTTACCTTTCTAATCTCCTTTTCCGCGTTGTGTTCTCTGATATCCTTCCTTCCTTTCGGTTTCCCCTCCAAAAACAAACAACAAAAACAAGGCGTTATGACTCGTTAGAGTCAGATTTGGGGTTTTTAGAGTTAGGCCTTGGCTTACAAAATTGATTCAGTGGGAAAATAGAGAAAAGAAAGGAGAGTATTATAGCTGGAAACCGACTCCAACCGACAGTCAAAGAGGAAGATCGGAGCACTGCAAAATCGAGATCGGGTGGTGGCTTTTGAAACGTTTGGATGTGGTCTCGGGCGAAGTTGGTACCAGATCCGAGAAGAGGAGGTCAAGGAGATACTATCTGTTGATTTCAGACTCCAATCGTGATCGAAAATCTCTCCGACACGGCGGTCCAAGGCGGAGCTGATGGTGGTTCGACTCCCGGCCAACGTAGAGGGAGAAGCAGTGGAGGTGAGAGAAGGTGAAGTTTAAAACTAAACCTAAAATTCTGATTTAGTTAATATTTATACTAGGCCATATTTTTGTGATATATTCTGATTTCAAGTGTCATATTTATTGTTTGTTCAATTTGGTCTGTTTTATTATATTAGTCATGCGATTTAGTCCATTTTAGCCTAGATTTAGAATTTGATTAGTCTTTATGGTGAGATTAAATATCAATAAAGTGATTTAAGATAAACGACTTTCTTCTGAATGGGGAAATTTAGGAATTAGATAGATTTTAATTGACAAGTTAGAAGCAAAATTTATGCCTTTAATTTAAGAGCTAAATATTAGTAGTTAAGAATAAAAACTTTAGCTTAGGGATTAAATACGGTAATTTGGATTTAAAAGTTGACTTTAAATTTAAAAGTGAGGTAGATTAGAAATTAAGATTGTCTTTATCTTTAGGTAATATATATTAGGATTTGGAGTTGGATAAATTTACATATGGGATCCTAATTTTATGATAGTTTTTTTCTTTCTTATTATTGTTGGCGCTTTGGGTTTCTAATTATGCATATATGCTTTGGGCTTCTTAATCACATTTAGCTTTTAGTTATAAATTTGGGCTTTGCTTGCTTCATTTATTTGGTCATAAGTTGGGCTTTATTGAGTTGTGGGCTTAAGGTTTTAGTTAGATTCTAATTTCAAATTAATGTAGGTTATAAATAAAATAAATTAAAATTTAGAACTTAGGAATAGCCTCATATGCATCCATATTAAAATTACATACTTTTGTTGTTAATGCCATCATGAGACTAAAATTAAAATGATTCCCGTGAAGGGAAAGGAGGGCGGCTCATTCATGCGTGTCTGAGTTTGCTCGCCTTCTCCTGGAGGCTTGGAAATTTCTTTACCTAATTTCCTTGAAACTAATCCAGTCTTTTCTTTACCTAATTTCCTTGAAATTAAGTCAATCTTTCCTTTACCTAATTTCCTTGAAATTAAGTCAGTTTTCTTTTACCTAATTTCCTTGAAATTAAGTCAGTCTTCTTTCAGTCTTCTTTCAGTCCTTTTTTCAGTCTTTTTTCAGTCTTCTTTCAGTTTTCTTTCAGTCTTTTTCAGTCTTCTTTCTTTTGCCTAATTTCCTTGAAATTAAGCCCTCTGTCTGATCTTACTTAATCATCTTTGGATTAAATCTTTGCTGACTTTACTTAATTATTGTGAAATTAAGTCTTTGCTAATTTTACTTAATTCTTGTGAAATTAAGTCTGCTAATTTACTTAATTCTTGTGAAATTAAGTCTTTGCTAATTTACTTAATTGCCCTAAATTAAATCTGTGCTGGTTCTTACCTAATTTCTTTCCTTGAAATTAAGTCTGTGCTTATCCTTACCTAATTTCCTTTCTTAAAATTGAGCCAGTCTTTTCTCTACCTAGTTTCCTTGAAACTAAGCAGATACGAATCTAGTTGTATTAGATTCAAATCTACACATTGAATATCCACCAAAGTCGACTTGATCTTCTTCAACTTCTAGATGTGTATGTCGATGACCTTCACAAGGCTATTCTTCCTCTTTCGTCGGACTTAAGCTCTCAATTAGACCTGCAATTGAACTCTTAAGATCACATGATTCACAAACAATTAAGCAATCACAACCTAATTGCTTGCTAGGACTCTACAAGATTGAAGAACCCTAAGTTTGCTCAAACTAGAACAATGAAGCCAAATAATCGATATGGGTGTGTAAACCTCTCAACTTTATTGATAACTTGACTTGTGTTTACAAGAGGGGGATGATCCCTTTATATAGTAGTAGGGGACGCACCTCTCCCTAATCCTAAAGCCATAAGGGCGGCATAAACATAAAGGAAGGAACAAGGAAATAGCCTACTCCTTGTCCTACTAGGAAAAGTAAATAACATTACATAATTAAGCAAGGATTGGACTTAGTCAAACAAGACCCAACCCAATGTCTTCTAAACTAAATAAATAGCTAAACTAAGATAGAATAAAGGTCCAATTAGCCGAATTACACAATGCTAAAGCCTAATGCTCATCGATTTCAAGTAAGGTGAACACTTTGGAATCGATGCGAATATTCTTGGTGATGTCGACTTCAATGCTCTCCAATTGGTCTTCAATGGACTCTAAACCTCCAAGATGAGATCTAACAAAGGCCAATAAAGCTTCCTTGAACCTTTTAGCCCGAGCCCTTGTCATTGGGCCTTGCGGAATGGCTAAGGGATCAAATGGCCGGTTGTGGCCTGATGGCCCATGCGATGGCCGGTTGTGGCCGGATGCCCCATGCGATGTTGCATGCGATGTTCCATGCGATGGTCGATTGCTCCATGCGATGGTGGCCAGTCATGTATGAAGGCCTCAACTCCTTGCTCCGCCAAGCTTGTGTTCAACCCGGGATCAACAGTGGCATCTTCTTGAATCTCCAAGACATCTTCATGTTTATCCGAGACATGACCTCCAATGGCTCTATTGTGCTCTTCTAAGCCATGATAAGCCCTTAGCGCATCATCCCCTCTCCCTTGAAAAGGATTTGTCCTCAAATCTACATCACTATCAAAAAAGGATAAGTCTGAAACATTAAAGTAGCACTTACATTGCCATATTCACTAGGAAGATCTAGCTTGTATGCGTTGTTGTTGATCCTCTCCAAGGCTTGGAATGGACCATCTCCACGAGGTAAGA
Source organism: Corchorus capsularis (assembly GCA_001974805.1). Taxonomy (NCBI): domain Eukaryota; kingdom Viridiplantae; phylum Streptophyta; class Magnoliopsida; order Malvales; family Malvaceae; genus Corchorus; species Corchorus capsularis. Next base: position 15,212 of record AWWV01008178.1, read on the forward strand.
GCTTAGACTTTCTCTTTTCAGGGAACCTTTCCTTCCTTAGATGCAACCAAACCCAATCCCCGGGTTCAAAGATGATCTCCTTGCGCCCCTTGTTAGCAACCTTCATGTAATGTTGTGTTTTCTTCTCAATTTGAGTTCGAACCTTAGCATGAAGTTCCCTAACATAATCGGCCTTCCTTTGTCCATCCATGTCGACTTGCACACTCAAAGTTAAACTCAACAAATCCAATGGGGTTAAAGGATTAAAGCCATACAAAGCTTCAAAAGGTGAATAGCGGTAGTTCTATGTATGCTTCTATTATATGCAAATTCAACATGAGGTAGACAATCCTCCCAAGTTCTTAAGTTATTCTTAATTAATGCTCTAAGCAAAGTAGACAAAGTCCTATTAACTACTTCAGTTTGGTCATCGGTTTGAGGATGACAAGTAGTTGAAAATAACAACTTAGTACCTAACTTAGCCCATAAAGTTCTCCAAAAGTGACTTAAGAACTTAGCATCTCTATCAATTACAATCGTCCTAGGCATTCTATGAAGTCTAACGATTTCCTTAAAGAACAAATTAGCTACATTAATGGCATCATCCGTTTTAGTACATGCAATAAAGTGTGCCATCTTAGAAAACCTATCACCAACCACAAAGATAGAATCTTTACCTCTCCTAGAACGAGGTAAACCTAACACAAAGTCCATGCTAATATGAGTCCAAGGTTCATGAGGAATAGGCAAAGGAGTATACAATCCATGTGGTTTAGAAGTAGATTTAGCTTGCAAGCATACAATGCAACTAGCAACATACTTCCCTACATCATGTCGCATCTTAGGCCAAAAGAAGTGTTCATGCAATATGTCATATGTTCTATCAACTCCAAAGTGACCCATTAACCCCCCTCATGCGATTCCCTCATGAGCAAGATGCGCAAAGAACAAGAAGGCACACACAATCTAGATTCCTTAAACAAAAATCCATCATGCTTATAATACTTTCCAAATCAAGAATTTTCACATGCTTTAAAGATTTCACCAAAAGAAACATCACTAGCATACAATTCCTTGATATACTCAAAACCAAGAAACTTAGAATCAAGCATGGAAAATAAGACATACGTCCTTGATAAAGCATCGGCTACAACATTCTCCTTACCTTGTTTGTATCGCACAACATAAGGAAAAGACTCAATGAACTCATATTGAAGATAACGTACACCATATGGAGCGAGTTCAATCTCTCTAATGGATGGCAATCCTCTAGGAATTTTCTCACAAAAGTAAGCAACAAAATTCCCCCTTGCATTAAAACAACTCCAATTCCTACAATATTACTCATAGGAAACGCAATTTTGCTTGGAAGTTCCTTATCCAAGTGGTTAGTGCTCACAAGTGTATTTTTAAGCAAAAGCAAGATCAAAACAGAATAATCATTCAAAGCTTCTTTAATCTCACTCTTAGTAGCTAAAATACACTCTTTAACAACTTCCTTAGAAATCTCTTTCTTTTCACCCAAAACAGAATTATTTTCAATGCTATAATCAACCAAAACAGAATTATTTGCAATGCTATGATCAACCAAAACAGAATTGTTTTCATCACAATTAGCATCCAAAACAAATTTAGTTTCATCACAAACAACACTTAAAACAGATTTAGTGTCATTGCAAACAACATTCAAATTAGGTTTAGTGTCATTGCAAGCAACATCTAAAACACTCTTTGCAACTAAGGTTGTTTTATCATCAAAACAATTATCAATTTTAGGTTCAGATTTACTCTTTTCTTTAGCGCTAAATTCAGCATCCAATTTAGCAAAATCATCTCTCACTTTAATTTCATCTTTTAAGGCTTCTTGAAGTGATAAAGGAATTAAAGAGATAGGCTTCTTACCACACATGAAGCAATACCTATTGGTCTCACCATCATGATGAACTTTGTTGTCAAATTGCCAAGGTCAACCAAGTAGTACATGGCATGCTTGCATGGGTAAGACATCACACAAAACATCTCCCTTGTACCTGCTCAAAGAAAGAGAAACTAAAACTTGTTTGTTAACACTAATTTCTTCTTTATCATTGAAACAACCTAAGCTATAGGGTTTAGGATGATTAGAAGTAGGTAGTTGTAACTCTTTCACCAAATAATCACTAACTATGTTTTTACAACTCTTCCCATCTATAATCACACTACTAGGCTTCCCATTCGCATACATCCTAGTGTGAAACAAATTCTCCCTATGAACATCCCCTTTCACATAGGCTCTCAAAGTTCTCCTATCACCCAAACTAAAACACATGGTGCCAAGTTGTTTAATTATTTGTTGTAACATAGCATTATTGTTTACTTCTAGATTTTGCTCTTCTTGTCTATCTCCCATTGCGCCTACAAAAAGAACAAAAATTAGTAGTAAAAATTCTCACAAGTTTGTGTGTGCTTATACCTTTGACTTGTGCTCTCGTATTTGCACTCAAATCCTATGGATTGGCGGTCTACTACTCTCTTGATGATCTCACAAGATTATGCCTTTTACTAGCTTCAATAGGCCTAATAAGAGCAACTCCTAGAGCACTCCTTTCTTCTCGTGACCTACTTGAGGAACAAACAATTAGTAGCAAAATTATTGTGAATCAAAGGAAAGTGATCTTAAACCAAACCAAACCACTTATGCAGGCTCCTTATGTCGAATTTCTTCTCCAAAGTTGCTGCACAAAAACTCAATTCAAGCACAATTCAAACAACCAAATCGATTAGTAAAACCCTAGTACCACTTAGATCTAATTTTGTACCACTTGTTTCCAATAGGGTTTGTAACCTGAAATTCTTCAAATTAGATCTTAATTCACAGCAAAAGCAAACCCAAGAATCTCAAACACACAATCAATTAGGGCTAATTGCAACTAAGTAGATCAATTGCACAAGAAAACCCTAATCCCCAAATTTCCCAAACTAAAACCCTAGTTTCTGAAAAAATCGATAACAGCACAGATTTTTTTGATTTTTTGAGTATTTTTTCCCAGAAAGGTCACACTAAAGGAAGTCTAGATCTCAAATTTCAAAGCTTTCCGAGCTCAAACGAATCCAGAATAAATTTCACAAGTTTCTGGTCGAAATTTTTTTTATTTTTTTATATATTTTTTTGATATTTTTCGATATAACTACTAGTCATAAAGGATTCAAATCTGAAATTTCAAAGCAAAAAGATGTAAGATGAATCGGCTATGAATTTTCAAAGTTGCTAATTTTTTTTGGATTTTCAAGAAGGTGGTGCGATAAGAACTTTGATGAATTTTGATGGATGAAAACTTGATGAATGATGTATAGAAGGATAGTTTTACCGATTGAAGATGACAACCTATGCTCTGATACCAATTGATACGAATCTAGTTGTATTAGATTCAAATCTACCCTTTGAATATCCACCAAAGTCGACTTGATCTTCTTCAACTTCTAGATGTGTATGTCGATGACCTTCACAAGGCTATTCCTCCTCTTTCGTCAGACTTAAACTCTCAATTAGACCTGCAATTGAACTCTTAAAATCACAAGATTCACAAACAATTAAGCAATCAGAACCTAATTGCTTGCTAGGACTCTACAAGATTGAAAAACCCTAAATTTGCTCAAACTAGAACAATGAAGCCAAATAATCGACATGGGTGTGTAAACCTCTCAACTTTGTTGATAACTTGACTTGTGTTTATAAGAGGGGGATGGTCCCTTTATATAGTAGTAGGGGACGCACCTCTCCCTAATCCTAAAGCCATAAGGGCAGCATAAACATAAAGGAAGGAACAAGGAAATAGCCTACTCCTTGTCCTATTAGGAAAAGTAAATAACATTACATAATTAAGCAAGGATTGGACTTAGTCAAACAAGGCCCAACCCAATGTCTTCTAAACTAAATAAATAGCTAAACTAAGATAGAATAAAGGCCCAATTAGCCGAATTACACAATGCTAAAGCCTAATGCTCATCGATTTCAAGTAAGGTGAACACTTTGGAATCGATGCGAATATTCTTGGTGATATCGACTTCAATGCTCTCCAATTGGTCTTCAATGGACTCTAAACCTCCAAAATGAGATCTAACAAAGCCCAATAAAGCTTCCTTGAACCTTTTAGCTCGAGCCCTTGTCATTGGGCCTTGCGGAATGGCTAAGGGATCAAATGGCCGGTTGTGGCCGGATGGCCCATGCGATGGCCGGTTGTGGCCGGTTGCCCCATGCGATGTTCCATGCGATGGCCGGTCATGGCCGATTGCTCCATGCGATGGTGGCCGCTCATGTATGATGGCTTCAACTCCTTCCTCCGCCAAGCTTGTGTTCAACCTGGGATCAATCGTGGCATCTTCTTGAATCTCCAAGACATCTTCATGTTTATCCGAGACATGATCTCCAATGGCTCCATTGTGCTCTTCTAAGCCATGATAAGCCCTTAGCGCATCATAAGCCAGTCGTTTTTACTTAATTTCCTTGAAATTAATCCAATCTTTTCTTTACCTAGTTTCCTTGAAACTAAGTCAGTCTATCTTTACTTAATTTCCTTGAAATTAAATCAGTCTTCTAATGTTCTTACTTAATTGCCATTAGTCAGTCTACTTTTACTTAATTTCCTTGAATTAAGTACTTTGACTGCTGTTACTTAATTTCCCTAGATTGAGTCTTTTAACTGCTTTTACTTAATTTCTATAAATTAAATCTTTTGACTACTGTTTTTACTTAATTTTTATGAATTAAGTTCTCAACTATGCATACTTTTCTTAATTGCCTTGAATTATCTCAATTGTTCTGAATTAAGACTCTACTTTCCCAAATTAGGACCTTGACTGTACTTTCTTTTCTTAATTATCCTGAATTAAGATTTCACTTCCCTTAATTACTCAGATAATGACCTTGACCGTACCTCCTTCTCTTAATTTTTCTTAATCACGCTGGATGGAAGCTTCCTTCTCCTAATTTTCTTAATTTTCCTTAATTTCACTGAATTAAGATTCACTTCTCTTAACTTTCCTTAATCATACTAAATTAAAGCTTTAATTGTGCATATGATGCATGAATTCCTGTTTAATCACATTTTACCCAAATATATATACGAGGAGTATTATTTGGGCACCTTCCTCTCTTCCGATCTCTGAAACTAACCTCAATATGTTGTTCATCGCTTCGTTTACCCCTGTTCCACCGATGGAATTCCTCAAATGAAACCTTTGGATACAAAAATCCCAAAATTCTCCTATGAACCCTAAACTATTACCGAGAGTTGATCTATCCCGACCGCCGGGTCAGCCCCAGTTTTGCTACTCGAATACCAAGCTTTCAACTCTGCGAAAGTTTTTCGAAGACTTTTAGAGGAATGTATGAGTGTGTGCTCATAATTAGAGAGAGAGTCTCTGTATGAAGACCTCTGTGTATTCCTCAACGAATGTGTAAGTGTGTAGAATTTTCCCACCTAGTTTTCAATTTTGCAACATTTCCCTTTTTCTGAAAATTCCCTCCCCCCCCCCCCCGTTTTTTCCATCTCCTCGGTCTCTCTTATATTGAGAGTTGGTGGAAGGATAAGCTCTAGCTTCCCCTTGCCAGCTAAGTTTTCTCCATCCCAGTTGTTTCTAATTCTTGTTTGTTTGTGGTGCAGGTGACTGTAAATGGATAGGAACGGAGCTTGTATGAGCTGTCAACAGGTGACTCATTCCCTATTCCAAGCGATATTTTCTGGTTTTAAGCCTGTGGTTTCGGAATACTGCTCTTTGGCCTGTTTTTTAGTTCCTCAGGCGATTTGGATGTGTAGGTGAACTATTTCCTTTTTAGTCCCTTCCACTTTGCTTGCTCCTTATTTTAGCCATTTCCTGATTTCACTTTGCCCCTCGTTTTTGTTCTTTGTGAATTCTGTTGGGAGATGAGGAGCAAGAAAACGCTGAGCTGGGGGTGGTGAGTTGGCATGGGGAGATATTTTTGAGGTTATGCTGAGCTGGCAGGTAATTCGACCATTTACTTGTTGTATCTTAACTCACTTTATTTTCCTCCTTTTACCTGTGATTGCCTGATCCATTGTTGCTGTGTGAATTGCAAATGATTTGTGCCTACTAATGTATGTAAGAAATTAAGGATTGGAACGATGATGTTATGTTGGACCTGGGCCTAGACAATGCTTGCTAAATGGAACTAAGTAATTCAGACTTTAAGTGAAAATGCATGGACTGGTGACTAAAGCCTTCGACCATTGTTGTTCTTAATTTGTGAGTTATCTGTTTGATCCAATGGCTGTGATCCTATGTTTTTAACCTGCAAAGTTGTTGGAATTGCTTGGCTAGTCTTGATTTGCACAAATCATGTCTTGCTGTCATTTATCTGGTTGATTCCTGTATTGGGATTACATTGCACCTGCTCATGCTGTGTATTTATCATTGTTATCCATCCTCTATTTGGTGCTATCATTTGTAAAAAGGTAAACATGGGACACACCAGCAATGCACGAATGGAGCGCACACAATAGTTCCTCTCTTTATAATTGTGCACTTAGCCCTTCTTGTGGCATTAAGATTTAATAGTTCCTCTCTTCTTTGGGCAGGTTCCTCGTGGCATATAAAGAAGGAAGAAGAAATATATCCAGCTTTGAGTTCTTTTCATTTTATTTTTGTTCTGTTGTTGCTTCCATTTTTTGTAATTTTTAAGCTTTGGAAATAAAATGGGGATGCCCAATTAACGATTGTTAATAAGAAAAAGTTAGAATAAAATGGCCATCCTAGCCCACACAAATCAAAGTGAAACCCAATGGGCTTCCATAACGTAATTCAATGCCAACTAAAACAATTGGGACGATCAACAGAAAGTTGATTACTCAAAAATGTGAACCTATTTATGCCATGCCTACTTAATGCCATGTTTAATTTGAGCAACTTCGAACCAAATTAGGTTTAAAAAAATGGAAGATACTAAATTACGAGAAATTATTAGGTGGGACGGACCCACCACGTCATTTATGGGACCAACCAATGATATTAAGACAACTCATCGATTTTCTAAAACCCTATCCCAATAATATCTTAAATTTGGGGACTTACCCTTTATAGAGGATTTATTTTAAAAGGGGGCTAAACCCTGGACTAAAATCGTGCCTAAATTTAAGGAGGTCATTTGACATGTCAAGATTCCATTGGTTAGTCCCATGGATGACGTGGTGGGTCCGTCCCACCTAATAATTTCTCCTAAATTACTAATGGAAATATGAAATATGCGAAAAAGATGCCAACATGCATTTATTTTCAAATGCGTCCTAGATACCTAAAAAATGAATTAGTAAAAGTGGACCAACAATAACCAAAAATGCCCCAGAGTGTGCAAATGACCAAAATGCCCCCTACAAAATTAGGAATTGACCCGAATGCCCCCTAGTCGTAAATTAAGAAGCAATTTATACTAATATAAAGCATATGAGTTAAAAATGGGTGTCTACAGTGCATTCATGCAGTTAGGGTTTGAACTTAGTAATTTTAATTAATAGTTAAAGAAAATCCAAAAAAAAGGGAAAATTGAAAAGGAAAAAGAATAAAACCATTTTCTTCAAAATTAAAAAGAGTTTGTGCTTAGCCATCAGGCATTTGGCCTGGTGGTAGAGTACTGGACTCTTAGTTCCAGCCTACCTAGACCATGGGGTCTTAGGTTCAACTCTCACGGAATGTGAGTTTATTTGTAATTTGTTTATTTATGTATTTGGTAGGTAAATAGTTTATTTATGGGCATAGAGATTTATTTGAATTGTAATGAGATTTCATTGGGTTTATTTGTTGGCTCATAGATTAGTGTTTCAGTAATGTGCTAATCATGTAGCGGTGTACGGGTCTTCCTGTGCGTTTGTAATCTCAAACCAAGAACTGAAAATGATTCTTTCCTCAAAAAAGAGTTTGTGCTTGAGAATTGTTCTCTTTTAGTTTTCCAAGATAAAAAATAAAAAAAAAAAGAAAATTGGGTCTTTCAAAGTTAAATGAAAAGGTTTTCCAAAAATCCAAAAAAATAAAAAATTCAAAAAAATTCAAAAAAAGAATTTCATTCAAAGTTTTCATAGTGTGCAATTTAGTTCTTTTCGAATTGGGAAAAATTCCATCAAGTTTTGAAAACATTCAAATAGCTCTTTTTTCAAATTGAGTCGTTTTAACGGTAAGTTTTGAAGAAAATCCTCATAATGAGGAGTCCAAAAAGAGAACAAATAATAAACGGGGAAGTCCCCAACATTCCTATTTCAAAATCCAAAAACAATTTTTGCTTGCTTGTTTGCTAAATTTCAAAAATTAATAAAATTTTCATAAGGGCATGAAAACATTTAGAAATAGAAACAACCAATGATAGAAACCCATAGTTAAGTCTAGACTAGTCAGTGCCGTCTTTTGACGTGCGTCGTGGGGGTGTTAATCCTTCCCCACGCGTACCCGACTCCCGAACTTTTAGAACTCTGGTTAGAAGACCGTTTATTAGGCTTAGTGTTACCTGCGCCAAGCTTAGATTAACATTAGACTTAATAATCTGATAGGTGGCTAATCACACCTAGGTTAAAAAAGATTAGTGACGACTCCCGTAATTATTTTCTATTAGGTCGTTCAGCGGTAGGGTTCGGATCCTCCGGACCCGCACGTTGCGACAGTCATCTCCTATCGAGCACATGATTTAAAGTATCTTATCAAGGTTCTGCTATAACTGCTGTCGAGTCTGCAAACTTGAAAGTAGGGTGCAAACGAGCCGAGCTCGAACGAGCTTGAACACGAACTCAGTTTTGTTCGTGAACATTTTGCTTTGTTCAAACTCGGCTCGTGTTCGTTTAAAAAATATGGTGTTCGTTTGAGCTCGGCTCGTTTAAAATTTAGAGTGTTCAAAGCTCGTTCAAGCTCGGCTCGTTTATGAAAATGTTCATGAACATCAAACGAACATGTTAACAAACAATAATTAAAAATTTTTACAAAAACTGAAAATGTTCATAAACAAAAAATTGTTCATGAAACAATGCAATAATTCCCTATCAAATGAACAAAAACGAACAGAAAAACAAGAAATGCAAATGTCAACCAACAACCTTAATCTAACTAAGTTCAAATCATGAAATCTACCAATTCAAAGTTTATGATAGATTACAACTTCATCATAATGTAAAAAGAGCATGCTGCAAAACTAAATTTCAATAGCACAAATCACAACACCAATAGGTGCAAATTGCAATAGCAGCAAGTCTTCAGAAAACCTATAATGAGCAAATATAAAATACAATTAGTTTCATAGTATGTAAATTAAAAAGCACAATTAAATCATCGAATAAAATAATAAAGAGACAAAAATATTTACCAAATCTCATTCTAGTGAAATTTCTTTAACTTCCTCCTTGCACTATATTAAAATTTAAACATAATTAGATTAAAAAGATTAAAGAAGTTATAAAGAAATGACTAAATGTTAAGTATCCAAGTTACTTACTTTTCCTTTCCTTTTGAGACCATAAAAGTTTATATACCAATCACTACCACAAAGTAGCATTCGAACCGTATCAGTCCCCAAAGTGATCATTATTCCTATTAAATGAAAATTATGAAGCATTTCTGTATTTGTGTATCAAACCATGAAATCTCTTAAAAATAACCATAATCTTTCAAATAAAGTTGTAAACTCTAATCTTTGAGATATTTATTAAGAACTTTATGATTTGATTTCGTATAATAATTAATGGTATACATTCAGGCAGAAGGAAATATCTTTGAACCCATGGCATAGATTGTTGAGAACCAGAGACTTAAAAAGACAAAATCATTGTCACCATTTTCTGGTGAATCCAATAAAAAGGTTTGGTAATAATACTTGTTGATGCAACAACCTAATCAAACAAAATGGAAAATATTATGAGGCAATGATTTTGTCTCCACGACCGACACATGGGTTATAGATCATTCTTCACAATGGAATGTTAATGGAATTACAAAGGAAATTGGTCTTAACATTCAGATTTTATACGAATCCATTTAGATAACTAGGCCCAAACCTTTAATCTAAAATCAGAACTTCTAGAAATATTAATAGGCAAAAATTATAGAACATTTTTAAATAATATTAAAAAGCAAAAACATAATAACAAAATTAGAAGCGCTAAAAGGGTTAAAATTAGAAAAAATACCCCAAATACCATAGATCAGGGGCTGTTAGACGCTTTGTGGCCTCCCCGAAGATCATTTAAGATCATTTTTTTTTCTTCGGATAGACTGCTATAATCAAGGGAAAAGGCAAAACAAAAGCACAATAGAGAGACCCATAAGAGAAAGAAAACGACTTTGAACAAAGTAGCAAAAAACGAAAATATTGTTAACCAAAAAGAGACAAAGAGAGAGAGACAAGTTAGCTAACCTTTGAGTGGAGTAGAGAAGTTTCCTTGATGGTCTTTGAACTTGAGAATGGAAGCTGAAGATGCTCGAACACAGAATCAGAGACAGAGCAGTAGCTAAGTTGAAGAGGCAGCAGCAAGACTCGGAAAAGAAAAGAGGTGTGAATCGTGATTTAGGGTTTGAGAGGATTTAGGGATTTTTTGGCTGTTGAAAAGTGAGAGACTAGGCCGAGAAACACTAAAAGACCTGAGTAAAATATGTGTCCAAGCCAAAACGCAAAAGCTGAATAGTAATTAGATTGCGTTTTGGCTTTAGCTTTTATTATATATATATACACTACCAGAAAATCAAGCAACAGTCACGGAGAAATTTCGTTACAGAAGCTTGAAATCCGTTACTGAAAGTGAATTGTAACAGAATAGTCACAAAATTTCGTAGACACTGATACCCTCGTCACTAATTTAAGTTCTGTGACAATTTTTGTTGATTTGTTACAAGTTAGTAACAGTATTTCTGTTACTGATACAATAAATTCTGTGACTATTTTTCCACAGCTCGGGCAACTGCCCGTTGTTTTAATCCGTTACAAACAAGAAAATATTGTTACAACTCTGTTACAAAATATCGGTGACAACTATGGACAAATGTAAGCAACGAATTGTTACAATTCTGTTACAAACTTTGTGTTCATCATGATTCATTCCCGTTACAAACAGTAAATGTGTCACTGATTCTGTTACTAACATATACCAATTCTGTTACAAGATTTGTAACAATTTTGTTATGATTAATTAATTGATTTATTAATTGTGCAATCTTGTCTGTTACAGATTGAAAATCACCCTAACAACACCATATCACAATTCCTTAAATCCATAATAATATAAAGCGTCATCAATATAAATTTGACAATTACACCATCATTTCCCAAAAGACATATAAATAGAGATTGAGAGTATAACTACAATTTCATCAATTCCATAAGAAATTTATACATTAAGTACTAACAAAGCCATAAGTCTTAATGTCATCAGATTACTAAGCAAAATGATTGGCCGTCATATAACCATATATCATCAATATGCACATATCAAAAATAAAATCTACCATTTCTTCCATGCAAACTTCAAGATCCTCCCTCCCGAATCCATACAAGTAGCCATGTCCAATGCCTCCGACTACTTTGGACCATATCTCGGGATCAAAGTCATGAGTGGCAGCAGCATTGCCATATTTGTCAAGCATTGCAGAAGCATATCACATCTATAACAATATAAAGCCAAAACCAATCATCACAATAAACGAAAACAAAAATTCATCCAGAATTTATCTTTGCATATGGAAACATTAAAGCCTTAATTTTCAAGTTTAAATAAAAATAATAAAAATGAGCTTTAGGGCTGGCCCTAGTAAAGTACCTTAATGCGATAACAGATCATGACTGAGTGTAGAAATGAAGTTCTTGACTGCGGCTTGTAGTTGTTGCCTTTGCCTCTGTTTGTTTACATGCAAATAGTAAAAGATTAATTAAAATCATAAGAAAAGCAACTATAAAAGGTTTAAAGTGGTAATAAAAATATAAAAGCAGCCATAACTTAGAAATCTGAACTCTAAAGCTAAAGGCACACCACTCTGGATAAGTAAAAAGGAAAGCTATTGTAATATGAATATATTAAACGTATATAGATATATCAGATCATCTATTTCACTGAAGGTACATTTAAAATTGGTTGCTAAAGTAAGAATTAAATACTTTACTATGTGGAATATGATAATTACCTTAGAACTATTAAGCACCTTAATATGAGAGATGACTCTCATCAGACAGTGCCTTTTTTAGTCTCTCTTTAAATGGTGTCGCATGCCAACTTACTTATAACCCATTATTCTGACAACAGGAGGATCTGCATAAGGGGATAATATCACCTGCAAAAGTGGTAACAAACAAATTTTCAGTATTACCATTGTGTTTAGCCGACCAAAGAGCCTCTATCTAAACAAATTAAAATTTTGTTTAAGAATCAAAGAAATAAGCCGAGAACAGATAGAAGCTAGAAACAGGGTATAAAGTTCACAATCATAAACAGAAAAGGTAGTTCAAAGTTTCTAGAGTACCATATTGGCCTTGTAGTTTTCAGTTAATTTCAGTTGGATGACCAGAATCCACCCAAAACAGAGAGGCTAGTTGTGAACTCACGTGTCTTAACTTGGATTCTTCATTTCCTAATACAAAGACAAAAATTATGTCCAGGTCATACTACACCCAGGTTTAAAACAAGTAGAATCCAACTTAAATATAAATTCTCAAGTCAAAGTTTCAATCTACGTAGCATGGATGTATAAGCCACTAAAGTAAATTCTAATTAACCTCGGTTTATCTTCTTTGTAGATACGGCTCCACTTGATTTAACCTCTATCACCTAGAGATATTGAAGAAAACCACACAATTAACAGTAGAAATAAAACCTTTCAAAATTTTAATCCAGATATCAAAATACTAAAAGACAAATAAAAGCATTGTAATAACTTGTAACTTAGTCAAAACTAATGAATCCATAAAATGTTCATTAAAATTAGTGGAAAGAATCGTAGTAAATTTGCTTGCAACTGCCAAGTAAATTGCATTATGCTCCAATTCCTGGATTGAAATAATCTGAAACAAGATCTTTATAACAGAAGAAATTAAAAATGTCCTTAAAAGCACACTATTATAGCTCTAGTAGTCTAA
>AWWV01008179.1:0-10772 GCA_001974805.1 Corchorus capsularis
CTCTCTCTCTCTCTCTCTCTCTCTCTCTCTCTCTCTCTCTCTCTCTCTCTCTCTCTCTTGAAATGTAGATTTCATTTTGTGTCAATTTCCTTTTTTTCCCTCATAATCATATATATATATATATATATATATATATATATTTAAAACAATGTCCTCTACAAGTATAGTAACTCTTTAAATGTTGAGGGCTCCAAATCTCGACAAGTGTCATGACTCACTAATTGACACGTATTTTTTAATATTGCAAAATTAATAATTCTAACTCAATTTACAATTTGACATTTACTAAAATTTTACTATTTAAAATTTGATTTGATGTGCATAATTTCAAATTAGAATCAATTAGTTTTGATAATACTCTTACATTAGTTTCCTTATATGCCTATACGTAGACTATTTATTTCATTTTGCCAAATCAAATTCAATTTGAAATATGGCATTAACGTAAATCATGATTTTAAGACATTATATTTTATATACTGAATTGATTATATTGATGAAATCTTTTAGGAGGGAAAAGTTTCTCATTTCTCCCTTTTAAAATATCTTTCTTTAATTACTTGACAAAATTATATAAAAAAAAAGTGAAAAACGTTATAAAAAGTAAAAATTACTTCCACATTTCTTTCTATTAAACACTCATCTTCACTTAATTATAATTACAATATATATATATATATATATATCATTCCATTAAATTAAATATATATCCTCAATTTTGGCAATTACTAACTAATGATGTAATTCCACCATTAATTTTTTGTTTGGTTAGTACCAATTATGTTTGATCAATTTTAATTAAATTTTATTTTACATGTATTTTACCTTAAATAGTGATTGTATTGCCTATATAAACCCCAATAGTTTGTTTTGCATTTACCATCATCAGTAAACTTTCATTTGATTAGTATTAATACCATTTCTTTTTATTGTCTCCCCTATATTAGAAGTTTTGTTCCAATTTCTTTCTTCTTCTCATTTTCACTTTGCTACCATTTGATGATGGCAAATCTTATACTCCTCAATTATTTACTTATTTTCTAGGCTAAAATCTCAATTAGGCCCTAAACTTTGTCAAAAGGGTCAAATAAGTGCCCAAACTATGAAAATGTCAAATTAGTGCCTGAACTTTTCGATTTGGGGCAATTCAGTCCAAAATGTTAGATTATAAGTCTGTTAAATGTAAATAATCCAAAACATTTTGGACTGAATTGACCCAAATCGAAAAGTTCAGGCACTAATTTGACCTTTTCATAGTTTGGACACTTATTTGACCCTTTTGGCAAAATTCAGGACCCTAATTGAGATTTTAGCCTATTTTCTATGTTAGATGATTCTTCCATTAGCCAATTTATGACAAACATGTTGGGAATATGTTTGTAGTAATATTATATTAAATTTATAAATAACATACATTTATTCTTTTCAAGAGCATATTTTCATTCATTTTCTTTGCCTCCTTTTTTTTACAATTTTTGTTCAAGTTTCTTTGTTCTTATTTTTTCCTTTTCCGTTGCTACTTTTATGATTACAAATCTTATACTCTGATCTATTATGCCCTTTTTTGTTGGTGCGGTGAAGGATCAAAATACATTGTTGGCTTGAATCTCACAAATTCAAGGTAGGTAATTAGTATCAAAATGTGCGATAAATTATTGGGACGAAAGGTAGGAGAAAGATTAAGTAAATTTATCATCCTAATTATATAATTTGGTTTTTATTTCTTTTTTGGATTTTAATGTATATATATTATATATATATTTATATTATATAAAGAATTGTTAAAGATAATAATTAGGGTGCAAAGCAGGGTCCAAGAGCTGTTGATATAAAATACGTAAAAACTAAATATTCCATTAAATTAAATTTGTTAACTTTTAATATTGATAGGAAGGTTACTAAATTCATGTAAAACTTACGGAAATTTTTGTAACATGTTATCTTTTTTTTGGGGGAGGGGGGGGGGGGGGGATGTTAAACCATGTTATCTTGATTTATTAAATAATGCGGTAAATTTGGTGACAACATCAATGGAGGGTTACTAAAGTTTTTAAGGTTCAGAGAAACTAAATTCATCTAGAATCGTAAATAGTATTTCGGCAATATATGTTACCTTTATTCGTTA
Organism: Corchorus capsularis; assembly: GCA_001974805.1. NCBI lineage: Eukaryota > Viridiplantae > Streptophyta > Magnoliopsida > Malvales > Malvaceae > Corchorus > Corchorus capsularis. Next base: position 2,126 of record AWWV01008179.1, read on the forward strand.
AATAATGCTATAAATCTGACAACATTCGATATTGACGAAAGGTTACTAAAATTTGTAAGAATGCAAAGTTATTAAAAATTATAAGAATGCGAGGTTACTAAATTTATGTACTAAGAAATTTTGGTAAATACCATTTCATTAAATTTTGCTTTAAATTCAGTAACCTTTAGTATTAATGATAGTTTAGTAATTTTTTTTTAAATGTAACGAAAGTTAAATGCTTAAGGAAGAGTGGCTACTAATTTTAAGTAGAGTCCTAAGAAGTTTTGGTATCATGAACCATTTTTTTTTTGTTAAATCCATTATATATGGAAAATTATACAATACATTGTAAGTGAAGTTTAGTAGACTGCACATGCGGGGTTAAAATGGGTTGACATTTGTACCCTCAGGGAATAGTTTTAAATATTAGGGTTTAGGGTTTAGGACTGAACTACAAAGTAAATTGTATGTTTGACCATCACAACAATTAAATTAGAAAAAGAACTAAATGAACCATTAATAAGGTTAAAAACTTATTAAACAATTTAATAATGTATAAAAACTTTAATAAGTTTGAAAAAAATTTTGAGTGAAAATTACTAATTTTTTGGCACAAAATCTTTATAAGTTCACTATAAGAAAAATTATACAATACATCGTCAGTGGAGTTTAGCTAACTGCACGTGCGGGGTTTGAGGGTTGACATGTGTCCCCTTAGGGAATATGTATTAATATTAAATATTTAATTAATTTTGAAATGTGGTATGTGTCACCCGCTTATGAAGTCCAAAATTTACACTGACAGTGTACTGTATAATAATCATATAAAAAAAATTATACAATACACTTTCAGTGGAGTTTAGCAGACTGTAAGTGCGGGATTTATGTGTACCCTTACGGAATATGTATTAATATTAAATATTTAATTATGAAATGGGGTACGTGTCAACTTCTTAACCCGTTTATGGAGTCCAAAATTCACACTGACAGTGTATTGTATAATAATTCTATAAGAAAATTATACAATACAACTTCAGTGGAGTTTAGCAGACTGCAAGTGCGGGATTTATGTGTACCCTTAGGGAATATGTATTAATATTAAATATTTAATTATGAAATGGGGTACGTGTCAACTTCTTAACCTGTTTATGGAGTCCAAAATTCACACAGACAGTGTATTGTATAATAATCCTATAAGAAAATTTACAATACACCGTTAGTGGAGTTTAGCAGACTGCACGTGCGGGGTTTAACTTTAAGGGTTGACATGTGTACCCTTAGGGAATATGTATTAATATTAAATATTTAATTATGAAATGGGGTATGTGTTAACTTCTTATCCCGCTTATGGAGTCTAAAATTTACACTGACAGTGTATTATATAATAATTTTATAAGAAAAATTATACAATAGCCGTCAGTGGATTTTTAGCAGACTGCATGTGCAGGATTTAAGAGTTGATATGTGTCCCCTTAGGGAATATGTATTAATATTAAATATTTAATTAATTATAAAATAGGGTATGTGTCAACTTTTTAACCCACTTATGGAGTTCAAAATTTACACTGACAGTGTATTGTATAATAATCATATAAAAAAAATTATACAATACACCATCAGTGGAGTTTACCAGACTGCACGTGCGGGGTTTTTGGGGTTGGCATGTTTCCTTTTAGGGAATATGTGTTAATATTTTATATTTAATTAATTATGAAATAGGGTATGTGTTAACTTCTTATCCCGCTTATGGAGTTCAAAATTTACCCTAACAATGTATTGTATAATAATCCTATAAAAAGATTATATAATACACCGTAAGTGGAGTTTAGCAGACTGTACGTGCATGGTTTAAGGGTTGACATGTGTCTCCTTAGGAAATATGTATTAATATTAAATATTTAATTAATTATGAAATGGGGCGGTAAGAAATGGAGAAAAGAAAGCGGCTACCCAAGTAATGCTCCAGTTACAATCCAAAAGGATAGGACTAATAAAAAGGAAGATTAAATATGTGTCAACTTCTTAATCCGTTTATGGAGTCCAAAATTTACATTGACAGTGTATTGTATAATAATCTTTATTATAAAGCTTACAATGTTATTAAGATAGGAAAATTATATCATCCATTGTCAGTAGAGTTTAACAGATTTTAATACGGAGTTAAATGGTTGACATTTACCTTTTTAGAGTATATTTTCAATATTCAATACACTATTAATTAATTAAAGTGTATGTGTTAATTTTTCAGTCCATTCGTAGTATAAAAACTCTACTGACGATGTATCAAATAATTGTCGAGAAAATGATGTGTGTATTACTTTTTTAACCTACGTGTACAATATAAAAATTTCATTGACGTTGTATTAAATAATTATTCATTAAAAAGAAAAAATAACGTTTTTCTACATATTATAAAGATTTAGTAAAATAAATATTCAGGAATATTTTTCAACAAATTACTAAAAGTTTTAACATAGTATGGGTAAAATAAAGATTTAATAATACTTTTTTCGTTTAATTTTGCAACGTAACTAAACTTTCATTACAAAATAATGTTCATTACTTATCAAGTTTGCTGCTAACTAAAATTTAAATATTATATACTATGTGACTAATGAATTATTCATAAATAAATTATAATTTTAAATATTTACTTTAAAATTTGAACAAATCCCAATGCAACGCACGGGTTCTATCATAGGTTAGAAAATGAAACTATCACATTCACCATTAGTGGAGTTTAATAAATTGTACAAAACGTATTGAAGGGTTGATATATATCTTTTTAATGTATATTTTTAATATCAAATAAATAATTAATTAAGAAATAAATGGTGTATGTATTACTTTTTTAACCTATGTGTACAATATGAAAATTTCACTGACGTTGTATTAAATAATTATTCATTAAAAAAATAATAATGTTTTTCTACGAATCATAAAGGTTTAATAAAATAAAGATTTAGTAATATCTTTCAACAAATTATAAACGTTTTACATAGTATGGGTAAAACAAAGATTTAATAATACTTTTTTCGTTTAATTATATTGCAAACTAAACTTTCATTATTCATTCTTTACCAAGTTTGCTACTAATTAAAATTAAAATATTATGTGACTAATGAATTATTCATAAATAAATTATAATTTTAAATATTTACTTTAAGACTTGAACAAATCCCGTGCATAGCACGGGTTCTAACCTAGTATATATATTTAAAACAATGTACACTACAAGTATGGTAACTCTTTAAATGTTGAGGCCTCCGAATCTCGACAAGTGTCATGCCCATCTAATTGACACGTGTCATTTTAATTTTAAGAAATCAATAATTCCAAATCAATTTGATTAATAATGTCAAAATTGAATAACTAATACCAATTCAATTAACCCGTAATTAACTCATAATATAAAAAAATACTATAGATAGAAAGTTAAATCATTCTTGCCAATATTTGAATTACACAGAATTTTTTGATTAATAATGTCAAAATTCAATAACTAATAAAAATTCAATTAACCCTTAATTAACTCATATAAAAATGATTTACTATAGAAAGTTAAATCCTTCTTGCCAATTTCTTTGTATTTAAATTACATGGAATTTTTTCACCAAAAAAAAATTATGGGATTCCAATTATAGAAATTTCGTAATTAATAGTATTTTTTAAACCAAATCAATATATTAAATCAATTAAGCAAATCAATTTGTTAGGCAAATTAATTAAGAGAGTCTCTAACTTCGTAAAGTTTTATCATTTTCTCCATAATTTTCAATTTCATTTGCTTTTATTTTTTTACATATTTAAATCCAAATATGAGAAAGTCAATTAGAATAAAATATGCATGTACATTCTTTGGACAGACTTTTAATAGTTCATTCCATTGTTAAAATCCTAAATTAATATATTGGTTTTCTTAAATGGAAATTAATTTTAATTAATGAAATATTATCAATGTCCGGAAAAAATATTAATATACTTAAATGAAATCTTGAAATTACATGTCCTCTAAAATTATTATACATTTCCTTAAATTACTATACTTTCCGGCATCTTAAGCCACTAAAAAAATCTTTATAAGTCTATTACAAAGCTTACAATGTAAAAAAAAATGGGAAATTTATATTATCCATTAACAGTGGGTTTTAGCACATATATATGTAAACATTAAATATACTTTCCATATTAGTATTTTTTAAATAGTATTATTTCTATTGTCTTTTTTTTTTTAGAGAATTATTTCTATTGTTACGCGTAGTGATTATGCACACATTTCACTTACATATGGTTGCCTTTTTTTTTAAATGTACCCAAAAAAATGGTTGCCTTTTTTTTCTGTTACTATATATACTTATGATAGTCTTATTTGTATAACTATGTGCATAATCATAATTAACACAATGACAATAAATTAATAAATTAAAATACAATAATTTAAGGATGAGAAATAATTTATGAATAATTTTTAAAATAATTATTAATAAATTTCTTAACAAATAAATTTTATTAATATTAAAAATCAATATTAATTCATAATTCCTTTTTTTTTATTATTAATTGATATTAAAAATTTCTATTTCCAAGGGCCAAAATTGAGGGAGACGGTATAAATTCTAATCCAATTTGTATATGTAATGCATTTTTAATTTATTGCATTAAATTAGTCTTTTTTGACAAGATTTGCATTAAATTAGTCTTGACCGGTAATTTGAAATGTAGAATACGATGGGATGATTCTTCAAATTGTAAAAAATGGCAATAACAATTATTCTTAATGGTGTCATTCTAATAATTATAATTGATTTTATAAATCAAGTTGATTTTCCATTCAAGGTAATTGCATAATTTTCGTAAATCAATAATTAATGGTATAAATCACATCAATATCTAAGCAACTCATCCTCTATATAAACACCCTACACCTACCAATCTTTATACCAAAATCATTTTCTCTCTATAATGGATTTTACGTCATTTCTCCATATTTCTTTTCAGTATTACTAATTCTCTTTTACTATTCATTTTGCTTTCTTCTACTTTCATTTGACTCATACAACCATTTTTTTTTCATTGTTGTCAGAGTTCCTCACATGTTTTAGGACTCATTTTCATGTTGTACATTAAGAATACAATTTATATTCCATTGTTATTTGATGTTGCAGTGGCCAGTGGGTTTCAAAAAATTGTTTTAATTCTCTATTTAGCTTCTTTTTTTTTTCTAAACTATTTAGCTCTCAGAGATCTTTTTATTTTTTAGTTTAGATCTTTGGTTCAATTATTTTATGAGTTTAATGTTTTAATATTATGTTGATTTTTTTTTACAGTATTGGTATTGAAATTAGATGAAGCAATCTAGAATGGATGCTGCAGGTATAGTTATGGATACTTATTATTATTATTATTCCCTTTAGTATTAAGGGTGAAAACCATTACTTCAAGGTTCTCAATAATCTTAAATCTTATACATACATCTTTAAATATTCCATGCTTCAAATTAATTTAAGAATGTATTGCGTATAGCCATATATACGAATCTCATAACACTGTAATGTCTATGGGTCTATGATCCTGTTGAATAATTGTAATTCATTCTTAAAAGTTGTTATTAATTGGTTTTTCCTCTAGATATATATGGAAGTGAGTACATTTTCTGAATTTATTACTTTCGCTTACCTTTACAAATGATAATGATAATAACAATATATATTATGAAAAGAAAATACTAGAATTTTTATTGTTTCAGATGCAGAATACCGTGTATGGTTTGTGTGGCATGGAAGGGATGAGCCATGGGATTGTGGAAACATTGCTATGGTTGTGATAAGGAATTGGGCAATTGGCATAGCGAATTATTTGATCAAATAATTAATGTCATATGGAAGATCCTATAGTTTTCAGTTTTCACTTTGACTAAACAACCATTTTGCCCCCTGAACTTGTAGCGTCTAGACTTTTTGCCCCAAACTTCAATTTTGGACATTTTGTCCCATGAACTTCAATGTTGGACCAAACCGCTGACGTGGCAATGCCACATGGCATTTTTGTGCCACGTGGCAATGCCACGTCAGCGACTTAACGGAACCGTTAGGTTGAGGGGGCAAAATGTCCCAAAATTGAAGTTCAGGGGGCAAAATGTCCAAGATTGAAGTTCAGGGGACAAAATGTCTAGACGCTACAATTTCAGGGGGCAAAATGGTAGATTAGTCTTTTCACTTTTGTCTTCTAATTTTTCTTCACTTCCCATACATTTTTTAGGCAATTTTTTCACTGGCTTCGTCTGTATAAAAAGCCACTAATAATATGTATAAATTTTATTTTGTTTGATACTCACATTTTATCTTTTACCATTTATTAATGTAAATAATATGATCTTGCCTTTTGATTAATTTTTTTATATTAATTTTATATATCATCAATCATTTGTTCTCTGTGATTAATGAGTTGTATTTAAAAATGTTGATTTTTTAAAAGGTGAGTGGTTTTTTTTTTCCCAAGCAATGAAACCGGAATCAAATTGTTTTTATGAACCAGTCTCAACAATTTTGATTTTTTTAGTAAAAATTGTCATTTCTGTACTCTCATTTTCCTATACTGGCGTCAACCGATTAAGTTTTAGTAATTATTATTATTATTATTATTACAAGTTTCAACCAAATTATTTATTTAATTTTATTATTACTTAAGCAATCAAACCAATTAACCAAATATCTCTATTAGTTAAGTAAACAAATTAGGCATCGAGGATTACATTTACTATTGAATTGAAAATTTTCCAACGGCATGATTTATGGGATTCCAATTTAGCAATTTTAGTAATTAGTAGTATTTCTTTAACCAAATCGATATTTGAAATGAATTAAGCAAATCAATTTTCAAGGAAACCATTTTTTTTTGAAGAATCAAGGAAACCAATTAAACAAATTAATAGTATTTGAGCAAAGAGAGTCTAACTTTCGTAAAGTTTTATTTTTTTTTCGTAAAGTCTAACTTTCCAATTTCATTTGCATTTAATTTTTTTTTACATATTTAAATATTCAAGTATGAGAAAGTAAATAAGAATAACATATGCATGTACAATGTTTGGACATAATCCACAAGTTCATTCCATTGTTAAAATACAAACTTAATAATTTGTTTAGTTAAATGGAAATTAATTTTAATCAATGAAATTTTAACAATCAATGTTTGGCCAAAAAAAAAAACGAAATACTAATGCGCTTAAATGAAATTGTGAAATTAGATAACTTTTTAGAAATTATTATACATTTCCTTAAATTACTTTTTCTTAGATCATTTCCTTAAATTACTATACTTTATGGCATCTTCAGAAATAAATTATTATATTGAAATTACTAAGAATATAAGATTACTAAAAATTCTAAGAATGTGAGGTTAATAAATTTATGTAGAATCCTATGAAATCTTATATATATATTTAAAACAATGTACACTACATGTATGGTAATTCTTTAAATGTTGAAGGCTCCAAATCTCGACAAGTGTTATGTCCAGTTAATCGACATGTGTTCTTAATATTTATAATTAAATAATTAATTAAAAAATATTAATAATATTAATTTTTAATATATTTTCCAATCAAATCAGTTACAATTATGTTTGGTTATTTGACTAAGCCAAAGATTAAGGAAATATAAAAACTACATAAATTTTAAAATTTTAATTGAAAAATAAATATTTCTAACTATTGAGTATTGACTATTGATTGAAAAGTCATTAATATATATTTATAGAGAAACCGTGTGAATTTATAGGGGTTTGCTATTATTAAGACAAAATAAACCTTTGGTAATTTCTTAAATCACTCTTAACTATTTGTATCAATAATAATCACTTTTAAATTTTAATACTTATGGCATGACTTAAGGAACACAATCATATATGGTATCTTCCTCTCTTTTTTTTTCTTTTTCTACCCGTATATATAATAAAATTTGATTTTAATTAATATAATTATCTTCTATAAATCACGTTCAATTTTCGTTTAAATCATTAATTCCATGATTTCATAAATCAATAATTAATGCTATTAATTACATAAATTTTCAAAGCATATATCATCCCTCTATATAAACACCCATTTGTGTTCTTTCTTTGTGCCAAAAAAAAAAAATCACCCATTTGTACCAATTTTTAAACGTGATTAGTTTTCTTCTTTTTCTCTCTTATTCAATTTTAGTTTTCATGAATCTTCTCTTAGATTATTATTGTTATGTTATTTTCTTTCATTGATGTTTTTTTCTTAAGCAAATTCAAGCTCCTTATTTTGATAATGTTAAGGTTCTGGAGGCCAAAGTTACTAGTCGCAAACCCGTCGTCCTGTATCCACTTGATTCTCCCTTCACATTGGTAACCATTTTGGTTTTAACGTGTCATCGAATAGTTTCTTTCATATTTTCCCTTTCACTTTCTTTATAACTCTCTTTTCTTTCCCAGAATGAATATGTAGTACTTTTTTCCTCACAAAAACATGTTTACATATTTATTTATTTTAAATTCACCAATGTTATTAAATAATGTTGTGATATTGTTATAAGGCAAGCCGGGTATGGATTTCTATATTTATACTTAATTTCATCAATTATTTATGGATTTTGTTGTTCTGGGTTAAGAAGCAAGAGCAAGAGCAATTTGTTCTTGAATC